>JANTNT010097871.1:0-11180 GCA_024752375.1 Entacmaea quadricolor
TTTATCACCGATTCTCTCCTTGTTGGATGTCCAATAAAGTCCTGTTTATTCGTTACGAGTTCTCTTTATTTACTGGCTGTTGGCAAACTAAAATTATGCGATCCGGCTTTAGCATTTTGTTAGGTCTTCGTTTTCGAGACAACTGTAATGAAGATAATATTGCTATTGTAAAACTGAATGATTTTTTCTCTCGAAACCGAAATGTTTAATGGTTTCCTCTGGTGGTATGCGGTAAGTGAGGAGCTGGATTCCAGCAGAATTTAGTTCCTTTTAGACAAAAAATAGTGTATTTACACGTAATAAGTAATCGTGTTGTAACAATTAGCCCTTGCTTCCTCCACCCCTCCCCACAGACATAAAATGTTGCATTCTTTCACGTGTCGGCTACTTTAAACTCGTTAACTTAGCGACAAAGTGTGTTGACTTCATTGGTATGAGGGGTTTTAGATTCGATGAGGTTACCTCTAAAAATGAGCCGGGCTGCAGGATCCATTGTTTAGAGTAGGTTTAGAAAAAACTGAGGAAAAAAACAGTGTGTACTTCCCTGAAAAAAGGAAAAGTTTTAAAAACAAAAGTTTCGGTTTGTTTTGATTAAAAGTCTTAACTTGAATCACTAGCCCTGGGGCGGGGAACGATAAGCGAGAACTAGACTTGCAAAACTGCCTCGCCTAGCTGGGTATGGCAGGGAATTAGTACATTAGACCACTTCTCAAATCTATTGAGGGACGAGAGTGCATAATGTACTGTAGCAGCGTAACATCGCGCAAATAAATAAGATTAATTTGTTTAGATACAAAGTTTGATGTGTTTATTTGAGAAAATAGCTTATAACCTTACTACCATAATCTTTGAAGTGTGACCCTCGAAGCTTGATGTCGTTTGCAAACTATCGTTTTAGACGGCTGTCTATGAAATAGCTCATTTTATGAACGTGGCACTATGTCTAATTTTAGGTAGATTTCTTTTACCCTCAATTGTCAATCTTGGTCACAAATATGAATGTTTTTCTAGACAATAAATAGGCTTGCTCCAAGTATTTTGAATGATGGCCGTCAAAATACTAGTTTGCAAACAAGACATTAAGCTTCAAGGGTTGTACTTTAACGATAACAGTAGTAAATCATATGTAACGCTTGCATTTATGGGAAGATGACCAGTCCTACTGCCCAGGAGAAGAAAGCTGCAGTTACCAAAACAATTTCAGCTTATTCTAAAAGCAAATTATTATTGATCAAGTTGCGAACTATGCATGTTGGAAATGCATTATTGTAGACATGTTTGGTGATTGGGCAATCAAGATGTTATCCACACTGTTTGCATAAAAAAGAAACTTTTAAAGGAAAAAATGATAAAACCAAAAATCGGGGCAATCTTAAGAATTCAATGATTTTTACATCTTTGCTAAGTCTTAACCTAAATTTTGGATTAGGTATTACAAACCCCAAAAGAGGTTGACCATAATTCCCTTAGAAGGAAAAAAAGAGTGGGAAAACGACCGGTCTTCTAGTCAGCTGGTTTTAGAAAAAATGGCAGTTTTTAATAAAGACGTCACTTACATGCACCAATAAGACACCATCGACAAAACTCGTAACCTAGAGTGATTTTATGTTACTTACTTTTATGCTTGGCATGTTATTGAGGATACTGGATTCCAAATCTAATATGGACCTAAATTTGAAAGTCTATCCACCACGTACATGTGTTACCTTAACAGGGTCTTAGAAGCTCTACTGCGCCGCTCCTTTGAATTAACAGGCTAAGCGCTCATACTGTGGTATGTCAAAGCCCTATCAAAGTTCTATCACGTGTGTTGAAGGCATTCAGATTCGTTGCTATGGAAACGGTTGAGACGAGATTAAACTTTCCCGATCGAAAGTGGTCAGTGTAGTAGAAGTTTTGTTTCTCTCAGTGATAAACAGTATAAAACATCACAACTTTATACAAACTTAACAGAACACCAACTGTCACAGCAACGGTAGTTACATGTAACCTACTATGTAAATTGTAGAGAAATCACAGCTTCAACTTGTGCCAAACGACCGATAAATATGGTGGTGGTGGTGTGGATCTAGAACTTTGGAACGGTTTACAGTAACATGGTAAGATTTTCATATTTTATTTTTGTTTAATTTTTGGTTTGTTTTGTTTTTTGACAGTAAGAAAGATATTAGTCAATTTGTTTCTTCATAACCCTCCTTTTTAGACGTTTCAAACGTGGCATCTCAGATGTACCGAATGTAATTAGATCAAAGAAGGCCGCCTAATTATCTATTGTTTGTGATGCATTCAGCACGTGAGAAGTGACGTTTGAAACAAGCCTTAGCCCTATCAAAAATGTCTTGGGCATCAGGAGTCTTTTCTACTTGTGATTACGATGCTAACGCGGATAATCTTTACAACTGTAGCCTGTAATCCTGCTGCAGTTCACATTGTCTGATGTCATTCCAAGGAGTCGAGTGATTCCCTGGGATGACGTCGAATTATAGAATTTGTATTGTATTGTATTGTATTGTATTGTATTGTATTGCAAAGAAGTTAGTTCGAAGTTCGCCAACTCAGTTCATTGTGAACTTCCTTTGTACAGCTTGAACTTCAGAACTTGGGAACTAACTTCAGAAACCACTCGTCAAAAGTTGTCTTGAAAACGCACTGTTAATGACTGATTTCCCATTTCTTGCCTTTTGTTTTGGCTTCTATGTTTTGTAACTCCGACAACGATTATGCAATTAGGCTATGTGCGTGCTAATTTGCAGTGTGGCTAAGCGGGGCCACCTAGACAATGAGAACAGGGGCGTGGCGAGAGTGGGACGAGGGGAGTGGGGGGCGATCACCCCACCTAAATTTTTCATTTGTTATCAGAATTAGGCCCTTTGGGGCAGCTTTTACCCAAAAATTTGAAGTCTGCCCCTCTAAATTTGGTGTCTCCCTACGTCACTAAATGAGAACCAATCAAGATTTAGAGTGAAAACAATGCATTCCAACTTTAGACAATTCTAGCCAATCGGGAGCAAGTAAATAAGCAAAGATCTGAATGTCTGAAAAAAAGTTGATGTTATCAAGAGACCATGGGAATGAAACACTGTGATTGGCTGTGTTCAAGATTCAACTGATTGTGATTTCCCATGCTTGACTCAAGTTTTCATTCTAAATCTTGATTGGGTCTTGTTGTTTGAGTGGCTCCAGTTGGAGTAGTCGCACCGGGTCCAATCTCTTTGTGTAGAAACACTGCAATGACTGCTAGTAGCAAAACGTCTCACAGTCTGTGATTACCTTGCACCCTTCTTGTCTTTCGTCCTTGATCTAACACATATCGTAGAGACTTGTGTATACCTGCATTAAAAATGTCTCTTAAATGTTGTACATAATGAATGCTTATTTTCATTAGGGGTCCAACCACTGTTTAGCAGCAGTATAAGCATTGTAAGGACTATTAGAACTTAAAGTCGAAGGTATCGTTTTCCAGTCCCCCCAGATCTACAATCGCAGTAAAAAAATGTGTGTGTGTTTGTACGTTTGTTCACTAAATAATCTTTTTGATTGTCTTCGAATTAAGCAATGTATCAATTTCTTTGATTGTATCAGTAGTCTTCTTTAAAGCAAATGTCACATATCCTGATGGCATCATGTCAAGACTGGAATTAGTCAAAGATAGTTCATCTCTTCCTTGATTATGTTCATCTGCAACTTCAAGTTCCTGGAAAAATTGAAAAAATGTTCAAGAACTTAACAGATATTCATTTTTGTATAGTCAGTACAATAACTAGTTTGGTTGCATCTGTTTTAATACCATAATTATATTATTATCTGTGGCAGGGTTTTGTCATAAAGGTTTCAAGGGTCGGGTTAACGCAGAAATCGTGCATTTTTACACCAAAAAATCCCGAAAAAAAATCTTGGCCTGGGACGCAGGGCACCTACATGTAGTACTTGACCTGTTTGATAATAAATGCCAGGGACCCAGATTCGGTCAGACATTTGGGTTCCAGGACTTGGAATGACAAAATGCAAGCGCCATCTCTGGGTTTAATGCAAAATCCTCAACATTTTCAAGGGCAACCAATTGCAACATGATAAACCCAAATTGAGAACAATCACCCTTGCAGATTGGCTGATTTCATATCACTTTATCATCATCAAATCACATGTGACTGTTTTCGTGGTTCTTGCATGCTGGTTCAGACTCTGCTTAAGGACTGCACATTAAAATTCTGTAGTGTCATACTCAACTGATAATCATAGTACAAGTACACTTGTAAATAATTGCATTTGATCATAACATGCAGGTGTGTTTGGCATTACCTTTAATGGGTCCATAGCATGTTTCTTGGTAGTTTTCATAAGAGCTTGGTTAAGTGACCCATTGTTCAAGATGTCTTGTATAAGATTAAGGCTTGATAACTGTCATTATAGTTACAGTGTGACTACTTCGCTAGTCCCCTAGTCTTTTGAGAACGACATATATTCCTTAGCATGATATTAGTGTACCCGCAGTCACTAGTCCCCGTTGTCTTTTTTAGCAATACAATATTTTTTTGTTCTAAACTAGTAGTGGGATGGGTCCCTGAATCTGTCAGAACTAACTGGCGACCGTGTGTACAATTATGATACCTTATATATTAGTCAATGAGGAACTGGGATTCCTTCGAGAATTCATGACGATCACATACATTTGACTTCCTGTGGCGGCAATCTCAAACCAACTGGCAACCCAGGTACATGTATGACAAGAATGATGCAACTATATATAAATAAGTTGACTACCTGAGGTGTTTATTGAGTGGACAGGTATTCTATACTCTAGCCTGATATATTTAAAATCATAAGGATACAATTAAATCTTCTCAATTTACCAATTTCTGATTCCACTATCCTAAAGTAAGGCACAAAATGAAAATTGCATTCTGAATACATGTACATACACAGATATATAGAAACTTGGTACATAACCATAAAAAAGTAATATTTTCAATTCTTTAAGAATGACCTTCTTTGTTCCTGATCATAGAATGTGTCTTTGTAGAATGATTGTCTTTGGTGAGATGATGAATGGGCCCAGTCTCCCCACTCACAAGCCAAATGTATATACCTGCATGACGGATGAAAGAACAACAACAACAACAAAAAAGATGAATGGAAATTCAATAGGCCATTTCCAAGATACACTCCACTACCCACGAACAATAGAGCTTCAAGAGCTCCAATGCAAAGTTTTCAATATTTGCCACATTTTTTAAAACAAAGCTGTTGTCTCAGAAATGACGTACAACTATGTAATCATTGATCATCCTTTGAATGGATGCTTTTACTCTCTTTTCATCTTTTATTCACAAGTGTGAATGATATCATTTCAATATTTTCTGGACATAAAAGTGTTTCTACCCTATAGCTTTTATAAGAAATTGAGGTGAAGAAATCTGGAAATAAAAATTGACATGATATATATATATATATATATATATATATATGTCTAAGAGGTTTATAAAGCTCACCTCTTTGTATTCTGTGTGTGAGCATGACACGTGTATGCTTTCTTTTTTCTTTCTTTCTTTCTTTATTTCTTCCTTCCTTCCTTCCTTCCTTCCTTTTTATTTGGAGGTGGCTTAATTTTATGTTCACCTTTCAAGACCATGCATGTTGTGGCCACGGACTTGTGTGACTTGACCATTAGGCAAGGTTACATTAAAAACCAGATCTCTTTCCAGAATGCCTTTTAGGTGGCATGGTCCAAGAACACCTCTAGGATACCTTACATTAAGGATAGTTCTATCTGCAAATGCTATATGTAGGTGTCCACTGGAGTAGGCAACAAATCTCCCTACATTTGGAATAGAAGCTGTTTCTAAGATCTGACATGGAGTGGTCCGTGCTGGTATATTTTCTTGATCATCCACAAACTGCAAAAGGAACAAATTAATTAATGCAATTATGTTAACACTCAAACCAAAATAAAGTTATAAAAGGCGTGTTCCTCTTGCTCTTTTTCTTTAAATTCATATAATTATCATTTCTTGGTGATCTTCCTGTTGTTCTATTGGCTCCCCCTCTCTTGACACCACAGGAATCCCAGCCATGACAGAAAGTATGAGTGAGGAATGATGTTGCTGAAGAAGAGAAAAGCAAGTATTTGAAGACCTGAACAACTTAAAATTTTTCTCATCTTTTTAACCTGCAGTAAACCCTGCAGGAATAATTCAAAATTACAGTTTGAAAAAGATTTTTGGAGCATAAGCTTAAACAAAATAATGCTGCAAGGTTGCAGCATTTTCTCAAGCATGGTTACCAAGCACACAGTTGTCAACAAAAATCATAATGTCAAGACTCAAATGAAAACCAGCAGCAATAAATTAAATAAATAAAAAAGGGAAGCATTTGGGTTAGGGACTGGATAGCAAAAAGAGAGGAAAAGCAAGCATTCCATGATATTTTTCCTGAATTACTCAAATGACACCAATAGGCCATTTCCGAGATACGTTCCAATTAATTCCCAAGAACAATAGTTTCATGTCTAGGCTTTGTGCAAAGTTTTCATATATTTGCTGCATTTTCACACAAAGCCTCAACTTTAAAACTATTTTTCGCGGGAATTGGAGTTGCCAAAAGTTTTAAAGTCGAGACTTCGTGCGAAAATCAGCAAATATATGAAAACTTCACATGAAGCCTCAACTTGAAACTATTCGCAGGAATTGGAGTGTATCTCGGAAATGGCCTTTTCAAACTTGAAATGCCTCTACTGGATATGAGCCAGCAGATGTACAAAAGAATTGTATTTCACTGGACTCTGCAATGTGGTGAGCAAAGTTGCAGAAGTGACATTGGAGGAAGGGTTGCATCAGTGGCCATGGTGCAACTCAAGGTTGCAGCTTTGAAAACTTCACATGAAGCCTCAACTTGAAACTATTCGCAGGAATTGGAGTGTATCTCGGAAATGGCCTTTTCAAACTTGAAATGCCTCTACTGGATATGAGCCAGCAGATGTACAAAAGAATTGTATTTCACTGGACTCTGCAATGTGGTGAGCAAAGTTGCAGAAGTGACATTGGAGGAAGGGTTGCATCAGTGGCCATGGTGCAACTCAAGGTTGCACACAACATTGTGTGAAACATTGTAGGAAAAGTTGCACCTTGATAACAGGTTTTTAGTGTCACAACAGTTACTGTTTCCAGTATATTTTATATTATCTTATATGAATCATTGAGTTTCCATATGTCCTAAACTGTACACATCCCAAACTTATCATGGATATAAGACTTACCTACATGAAAACACAGAAGAAATTTATCACACATATTCTAAGTTTTGTGGCATTTCACTCATATTTTGATGTAATAGCCTCACTTTCAAGATTATTTTGAGAATGGTCCATTCAGGTATCGTATTAAGGCAGAAATCATGTATTTTTATTTCTAGGCCAAACAAAAACTATTTGTTGGTATATACTTTGTGTTAGGATACCTATAACCATATGGCATATACCAAAACCTAGGTTTCAAAAGAATGCAGGTAGTGCTTTGAGTATATTCCATGGGTTATATGTAGTCCTACCATGAAGTATATACCTACTTGTTGGCACCAACCCTATTTTTACCACTGATAGTTCCATGGGGATTTCCAATCTATTACTTAGTTCAGTTTCTGTTCATGAGATTTTACCAAAACATAGCTTAACCTACCAACCATCTTATTTTGATATAACACAACAGGAAATTAGCACACATTTTTTTGTTTGGCCTTACATTACACACTAGATCTGTACCTGAGATTTCCAACACTGTGATGTTGTTTGACTTGTAGTGTGGAGACCAACTTGTAATACAAAATTAAACAGCCTTGCTCCTTGTCTTACCAACTTGGCTATGGAGTAATTCATCCCTGGTTTGTCAGGGGGTGGTTGATCTACAGAATACATGTTACCCTAAGACAAAAGAGATAAAAAAATTATTTTTGCTAACTTACATTAACTATATTTGAAAAAAATATTTCAATTCAATGGGGGATGTTGCTGTGATAAATTATTATATTTAATAATTATTTTTAAGTGCTGGTATTTATTGAAGCAATAATTATATAAGTTCACAATCAAATTCTCTACTCTCAAAACTCCAGTACATGCAGGCTTAGCCTCAAACCCTGGTGTTGCTTGTTTTGTTATTCTAATTTCTGCTTTATTTGTTTTTCTGCCTCAGAAGTGAGGCTAAGCTGGCATGTACTGGAGTTTTGAAGTAGTGAATTACAATTATGAATTACAACTTTGTAGGACCAATTTTTAGTGCTGTTCTCAGTCTTGGGCAATAAACAAGATTGGTGTTCTTCAAATGCATTTTCTTTGACAACAGGATCAATTTAACTTTATCAAATTAATTTTAATAAATAACACCTTGAAAATATCTTGATGGTAACAGTTTTTTATATTTTTAGGTTTTAAATAACAATAACAATGGTGATAAAATCCTTTATTTACCTCTTTACTGTCAAAACAATGAGTGAAAAACCTTCCTGTAAAGTTGCTGGAGAAAATAACTGATCCATCATCTGGATAAATTTCAACTTTCAACATGTCTTTCTTGCTTTTGTACACTCTGTAAATTAAAGATCCATTTTAATTTTTCAATCTTACTTTTTTCCTTGCTGTTTTTTGTTTGTTTTTGTTTTGTTTTGTTTTGTTTTTTTCTCTCTCTTTTGTTTATCATTTGTTTTGAAATTAGAAAATAGTTATAATTATATATCTTAAATACCAGTATATATTTGATATTCAATTGTTTTATAGTGTTGAATAATGCAACTTTTTGACTGAAACTGCCTATCTTCATCAGGTAATCAAGTAGGCTATTGGAAGCCTACATGTGGTGTTGGATCAATGTGTAGAAGAGGAGATGATTGAATGTCTCAGCATGCACTACAGAATATCCAATCAAGTAACAGTAAGCAATTGCAAAGTACGATCCAATCAAAGCAGGCATTTCACATATTGGTCCAACAGCACAGCAGTCAATACCATCAAAGATCATCAGTGACACTCAATTTTGGAGCAATCAATGAAAATGTACATCATGTGACAATTATTTAATAACTATACACTATTCTTAAAAAAAACCCTCTATTTTACAACCACAACTCCCCCTAAGGGGCTCTTCTGTTGGGTTCGCTCCACACACACTACCACTACATTCAGTATTTACAACATACAACACTCAAACTCACATGTTCATTTTTACGGAGGGAGGAAAACCGGAGAACCCGGAGAAAAACCCTTGTAGCATAGGAGAGAACAACACATCAAACAAACTCAACTCACATACACGACTTTGTACGTGGGGCTCGATCCACAGACCCCTTGCACTAAAGTACTGCATTGGTGAAAGGACAACGCCATAGCAGCATAGACCACCCATGCTACCCTTCTTATAATTCTTCATTATAATATAATGAGTGTTGACATTATAAGCCATAAAAGGAACCCAGTAGGAGACTCCAATGTACAGAGCATCTGATAAAGTGCAGAAAAAAACAAAAATAGTGCGAAATAGTGCAGAAATTTTTAGAAATAGTGCGGAATAGTGTGGGAATTCTAATTAGCATATTTAGAGTTTAATTTATTCAAAAAACATCTTGATTTTTATTAACTATGATTGGACAAAAATTGTCAAAATTTAGCCAATTGTAGGCCTTCTTAGAAAAGAAACTAGAGTCCAGAGTCTTACAACATATTACAAAGAACGCCTTGTTAAATTTTTTCCCATACATAAACTAACTTGTTTTAGAACCCCAAATTCGCCGTAAAACACAAAGAAATCTACCAAAAAATGATAAATTTGGAAGTTAATTTTAGTTCAGAAGAAATATTTCGTAAATGTGGTGATTTATTCTGGGAGTTTTTTGCAAATAGTGTGAAAAATGACAAATAGTGCGGAAAACAATAAAGAGTGCAATTTGGTGCGATTTTAGGTAAATGATGCAGAATCGCACTCTTGCACAGTCTCTATCAGATGCTCTGAATGTATAGAATGACAAGGATGCTCGACAAAAATGTTTAAAATGATTGACCCCTAAAAGATACCTTCAGGAGTGTTATCCTGGTGGGTGTGGCACCACAAGATTTTTACCTCTTAAGGTATCAAGTGACAAGACACCTTTTATGTGCAAGATCAATTTCGACTTCGCTTTTAAAAATTCTTTCATAAAAGTATACATTTTTTTGACAAACATGTTTTTGTAACTGTCAGGATTTCCATACATGACCCAAAATGTGGAAGCTTGGACTTTCCGCCATGTCAATCACATGCACATTGAAACACTTTGGAGATAATGAAGTTCAAAACGAAGTCCCAGATTTTTGTTATCTTTAGATCTACCACTTATTTGGTTCAAACTTTAGTTACTATGTTTTTGATAGTTTTGGGTACAAATCTAGCTAATAACTTTTAAGAAAAAAATTATTTCAAAAATCTGAGACTGTTTTTTTAGATTATATATTGATCTTTAATTGTGGAAAGTTTGAGCTTAATCTGATAAAATCCGAATGATCTGAAGCTCTAAATAAGCAATTTTGAACAGTCAAAATTTTAGAGAAAAACATGTGTAACCAGTGGAAATTTACTAGCGATGCCGCAATTCCCCGGGTCGGACGGTGCGAGCTGTGGACGATGTAGTCTGAGAAACAAAGCAATAGGATGACCATGGGATTTGAATACTGGATGCAAGTAGTGGACTTACAAATCGAATTTATTGAATACCAAAGAAAAAGGAAAAAAAAAAAAAAAACTACAAGCATAAAAGATACTAAAACACTGAGAACATCTTAAACCTAGAACTAAATTTAAAAGTACAATACAGTCTAAAAAAATCTAAAAACTACAACTTACACGAAACAAGGAATGTGTTACCTACACCAAACATCTCATAACAGCAGTGAGACTCTGGGGTAGTTCCTCTGGGGAACTAGCCCCAACAAACTTCTGTTTACCTCTATTTCTTACATAATTTGGCTCTCCTTTACAACTGGTTCACAACTCCTCTTAAAACAGAAATGATATGAAAGTATATTAAATGCATTTGGTGTATATATATAGAATGAATAAAGAGAAAACAAATTTTAAGCCCTTGGCAAGAATCGAACCCCACATCTTCGGTTTACTAGTCCGACGTGTTAACCACTACACTACAAGGACTAACCACGCTGGAAA
>JANTNT010097982.1:0-11179 GCA_024752375.1 Entacmaea quadricolor
CGAGAGATACCTTGCTGGAGAGGAGGCAAAGAAAATCCATGCTAAGATGAGCGAGTACTTCTTGGGTACATGGGCTGATGGAAGGAAAAAACCATTCACTGACAAGAAAGGAAATATGTCTTCAGAAGATCGATTGTTGTCTGCGCAACCGCTGATGTTTGATTCAGTTGAACCAAATCCTATATTCAACTTGCGCATGCTCAGTGAGCTTCCACAACATCTGATCTTCTCGAAACAGCTAAATAAGCTAAAGGAGAAAGTGTTGTGCAACTTTAGCTTTCTCTTGACAAAAATCCGAGCTTACTCGGTAGACGTTGTTCTGGAAGACTTTGTTATAGCTCTTTCCGTTTTTCCTGATGATTCGGAACTCGATATGTTAGAAAAAACGCTTCGTTTGTGCGCAGTTGCTTTAAGGACAGATTATCGACAACTTGCAACTCAACTGATTGGGCGTCTCTTTCAATTTTCAAAGAAAAGCGATAACTATCCAAATATAAGTTCCCTTATTAAACAGGCATACTCAAGTCCTGTGGTTTGCCTCATACCAAGTCAGAAATGCCTATCAGCTCCAGGAGGAAGTCTCATAGCATCTTTGGAAATTAATGAAGATGCCCTGCATTGCTGTGCATTCAGCTGCGATGAAGAGACAGCATATTATGGTTCGACAACTTGTGATGGTCTCCAGATCCAGGTATTACAGCTTCAAACTGGAAAGATTCAAAAGAAAATGAACTTAACAGACCCGTTTGAAATGGCTTATACTTGGTCTATGAAGGGAAGCGACAAGAACAAAGATGTGTTATTTATTATGGGTTCCAAGTACATCTTCATGATAAACACACAAACAGGTGCCTTATTGCAGAGATTCCGTGCTCTTCAGGAAGAAATTCGATATGAACCAATGCCACCAGTGAGCTTTGCAGACGACGAAAAACGAGTTGTCGCTATTACAGATAGGGATCTGAGGATATGGACAGTTGCTGATGGTATACTACAACATTCTATTCCTGTGGGAAAAATCGATACAAATGAGCAGTATGGAACAGTCGATGCTTACCAAAATCTGGTAGTTTTTTGTCTCCGAGAAAGTAAAGTGATAACAATCTTAGATGTGATAACCGGCAAGTTAATTCGTGAAGTTGAAGTATTTGCACAAACTCAGGATTCGTTAGTCCGCGAAGTGAAGATTGCGTCTGGCGAGAATGTCCTTACAGTCTCATCGTCTCTGAAATCCCTTTGCATGTTTAATCTTCGTTCAGGAACCCTTTCGAAAGAAATAAGAGGTTTTTCTATCAATCCTGGACTACATCGATTGCAGCTGACGAAAGACCGAAGAAAAGCCGTAAGTATTGTCCAGTATGAAGTCATGGTAACTGACCTTGAGTCAGGAGAGATTTTCCAGACATTGAAGAGCAAATCATTTGGGACACTTGTCATTCATACCGACCTTTTTACAAGAGATGGAAGATTTGTTTTGTCTATAGGGAATGATAACATTCTTCGTATTTATGACATAAAGCGCTCCAAAGAGGAAGACAAACAACAAAATGTTATTCTGAAAAATGTTGCAGTGGCTTCGTCTGATGTTATCGCTGGCTTGTTTCCAGGAGTTGATGGTCGGCACATCATTGCAAGTGCAACTGTACAGATGTCGTCGGAGTTATCCGTGTGGGATTCCGAGAGTGGCGTCAAAGTTCGAGCTCTTAAATGCACATCGACGATGCTTCCACAAGAGTTATGCATGTGCAGCCCTACCCGTGGCGTTGGGTTTATACACGATGTCAACTTATTTCACTTTAAAGTCTTTGATTTCAAGGAAGGCAGGATTGAGCGTTGTCTTATTGGTAAAGCATCCAAAAGAACAAAAGCTTTTGGTTGTATTAACCAAAACCATGTCATTGGATTTTCCAGAGGAAGACGAAATCTGAAAGTTTGGAACATCGATACCGGAAAAGTCACGCAACAGTACATATTTGGACAGAAACATCGGTTCGAAGAAATGTTTGTAAGCCTCAACGGTCAAATGGTTGTTTGTGCTCAAGTAAGCAATGCTGTTGAACACTCTGAAGAGAAAACCCTTCCTATTGTTGCCTTAAATACTACAACTGGTCAACACAAGTTCTTAGAGATCCAGAAGAAAAAACTCTGTCTGACCTTTTCCGCTCTATCTGACGATGGAACGTATCTCATATGTTTAACCAATGATTTGAAGCCAAGACTTTGGAACCTTAAGACTGGAAAGCTTCTTCACAAACTAGAAGACAAAGAGTTTCCGGTTGCCTATGCTACAGCCATTTCAGTTCAACGTCAACTCGCTTTGACGGCTCAAAGTGATGGTAATATCAATGCATGGAAAATCGAAAGTGGACGTCTTTTGTACACTTTCATTTGTGAGACAGTTGATGTCATTTTATTATCAGAAGACGGAAACGTGGCGTATTCACGATACAGATATCGCAACAGAAACATTGATGCATGGGATCTAAGAAATGGAACCAAGCTAGCTACTTTTACCTCGGATTGGAAGCCAGAGAGAATAAGCATAGTAGGTAATGTTCTTGTTCTTGGAAAGGCTGAGACACCCGAGATAATTACACTGAAAGTACACATTCCTGGCAGCCAAGAGAGTAACGACAGTTCAAAGCAAATTACCTCCATGTTCCATGATGCCGTCAGCATGGAGAAAAACATGTATCCATGTTCTGATTCTCCTTCACCTGAAGATGGTGATAACGATTTGGATGATGATCAGGATAAGACTGATTTTCAAAAGAGTGAGTTTACAAGAAAGGCGTTGCTTGCTAAACCCAATGTAATCATCGGTGGTGGGAGTCTGGTGGATTCAAAAAATGTTTTTATATCTGAGTCTGTATTCAAACAAAACTTTCAATAGAGTTCATATTCTATTTTCTTAGATGGCTTTTAAGTGGTATTGTCGTTTTCTCACACAACAACAACAGCAGCAACAGCAACGGACTGACGGATGGATGGATGGATGTCTAATTATTTCAATCAGATCCTTACATTTATTTCACTTTACGGACTACAAATTGCAATTACGAATCGTGGGAGGAATGATATGATACCTTTAATTTTTTTTACATTTTGCCTTCGTTTAACATATTATATTTAGAAATCAATAGCTTTTCAGTACTGATATAGCTTGTAAGACTTGTAATGCTAACACATCGGACCAGTAATACCGAGGCTTTGGGTTCAAGTCCCACTCGGAGTACAAATATGGTCTTTCACCTTTACACGCGTATATGTGTATATATATTATAAAAATAATATTGTTGATAAAAAAATATTACAAACTTGTCATGTTTATTGATGCACAGGGCTCAGAGGAGAAATACTGGTGCGCGCGCGACGTACGTATTTTATTCGTATTCGTATTCCGAGAGCGTTCCGAGCGTACGACATACATTGTGATTACCGCAGGACAAAATAATCGGAGGCGCTGTTAATATATAATGTGTAAGCGTAATTTCGTATGCGGGACATCGCGCGTAATCACGGGGAAAAAAACGGGTAGCTCGCGCAACTCCTCTGAGCCCTGTGATTGATGTTGTAAATGTTTTTATAAATGTTCTTCTTGAATTCCGGTCTTGACAATTTCTTGTTTAGAGTAGTGTGGTAGATGGGTAAGGGTAGGATGGTAGATGGGTGAGAGTTGGGTGAGAGGAGGGTGATAGATGGGTAAGGGTAGGGTGGTAGATGGGTAAGGGTAGGATAGCAGATGGGTGAGAGTACGGTAGTAGATGGGTAAGGGTGGGGTGGTTATATAAGGGTAGGAAATGATGGTAAGAATAGGTGGTTAGATTAGATTAGGGTAGCTATAGGGAAAGATGATAAGAGTGGGGAAAGATGGTAAGGGTAGGTGGTTACATTAGATTAGGGCATTGAAAGATGGTTAGAGTAGGGTCGGTTAGATTAGGGTATGGAAAGATGGTTAGGATAAGGTGTTTAGATTAGGGTAGGGATAGATACATTTTCCTGGCCTAAATGTTAAGACAACATGTTTTTGGACTTCTCTCGTTTTTATACGTAAAAATATTTTTAGCTTTCTTTTTTAAACATTCTATATCTTAACGCATTAGAGCGGGCGTTCTATCTAATCTATTTTATAAATATAAATACACCATAGGCATTCCCAACCCTAGCCTACTCTCGCTTTACGCCCCAGACTACTATCTCTATTACCTTTGCGCTCTAGGCTTTTTAGTTTAAAGAGGATCCTGAAGGGGTAAAATGGGAACTGGGATTTGCCTTTTTGGAAGGCTGGGAAATGGGATTTCATACACTGGGACTGGGATTCATAGTCAAAGAAACAATAGAAAAATGGGAATGGGGTTGAGATTTGAGCAAACCATGCTATGACTGTGAAATTTGAACTGGGACTTGGGTTTAATTTACGCTGGGAAAATGGGATTAGGACACCCCTTCTTCAGGACCCTCTTTAAAGGGCTTATAAATAACTACAACAGCAAAATACAAACGCTTATGCTTATGCTTATTTCACTGTGTAAACCAACCTTTAATTTTCGATTACCGATTATTATTGTTTTCGAGTTAAATCTCTGGAAAATTCTTTGACTTTTATTTTTCAATAATATTATCAAATAAAAGTATTTTCAGAATAACATGTACCACTTAAAGAAATTTCATATCCTAACGGTTTTAGTATTCTGTATTCAAAACAGAAGTTTCTAAATTAATCTAAATTTAGCTGTATTAATTTTTTTGCCCCGATATTTAACCATAGGTAAGTCCATGCGATACAAGATAATATCAATGCTGTACAACTGTTTTTCTTCTTCTGGCTACTCATACAATACACTATTAACAGATAACTTTAACCATAACATTTTTGTTTTCAAATTTCTTACATAAAATATGAACGCTTCGCTAAACACCTGCCATCCTAAATATGATTGGTATCATACATCTTAATGCAGCTGTTATTACGGTTGGATGCAAATGCGATAATGCCTTTGTTTTTTAATCATTCAATCGAGGCTATAGGGTCAATACATAATGATCATTTGCATCTGATTTGCATACAACCGTAATAACAACTATTGTGGTTCGTGATAACCCTATCATCCCCATCAACTATAAACTAAAACAATCAAACAAAACTTTACAATTTTAACTGTTTAGTTTATTGAACTCCTTTTGAATCACTTTGCGCTTGTTTTGTTTAACCATGTAAATATTTCTTGTGAATATATTGTACAGATTCTAGCAACATACTGACGTCATAAAATTTCAGTTATTGTTCTAAGGTATAATAGGTATAATGTGACAACGAAATGTGTCTTGTCGCTCGTAACGACACACCTTACGCCTAATAGAGTCTGTTTACC
This sequence comes from Entacmaea quadricolor, assembly GCA_024752375.1. Taxonomy (NCBI): domain Eukaryota; kingdom Metazoa; phylum Cnidaria; class Anthozoa; order Actiniaria; family Actiniidae; genus Entacmaea; species Entacmaea quadricolor. The sequence goes on from JANTNT010097982.1 coordinate 5,373, forward strand.
AAACGAAGGTACTTTCCTTTGCAAGACATCGATTCTCCAGGTATTTGAGAGTAGATTAAACTAGGAGTTAAGTAATAAATGTAGTTACTTAGGCGACATTTATAAAACAAGTTGTGACAGTGAGAATATCAGTAATAACATCCTGTACATGAAGCAATATGGTAACGGTCAGACGACGACAATTATCCCTATCGTAGCTAATTCACGAAAATGGGAAGCAGAATACGTACTTCAATTTACTGATATTATGTCTTATTTTAAATTCTTGTATTGAAATTGTCTTCAGTATTAGAGAATTAAGGTTTGGAATTTTTGCGTATTTATAATATTTTGTTATAATTGACAAACTAATTTAAGGAGCAGATAGTAAAGCCAGTAAGATTAGCAGAAGATTGAACTTTGTTGAAATGTCTTTTTCGGTGGCATTAAGTGAAAGCGTGTTTGGTTGCCGAATTCAATTAATCCATTTTGATCGAAAACGGAAAATTAGCCTTTCAATGTCCTTTGGGAATAATTTATTAAATCCACTTAAATGAATTGAACTGAACGTTATAAATTGAAAGTTAATCGTTTGGAACAAAAATCCGATGAAAAACTTTACTCTTAAGTAAAATAAATGATTCGAATGCCAGCAAAAGTTTTGGGATATATAAAATTCGTGTGAATTGAAGTGACTAATAAGTGATTAAAATTCAAAGTTAGTGGTGCAAATATATCAACCCACGCCTACGTTTGATTGGCTGATGGTAATAAACATACTTGATTGATATATATGACTGGTAAGGTATGGCATAACATACTCTTAAAGTTTGCATAACTCAAGTGCTGTTACATTAGGCATTTTTTTCTGCAACTTGTCTCGCAATTTTTTTTCTAGATAAAAAATAGTGCGTTGCAGTGGCAAGAACGGAATGTATTACACTAGAAAATGTTTTGTGCACCTTGTCTCACAATAGCGATGGCAAAGGACTGGGATAAACCCAACGCATTAATAACAGCGAATGTTATTGGTTGTTTACTCAAATCGGTGCACGACAAGTTGCAAGAGGGGTGTTACACTAGGCAATGTCTCGCCTTTTTGTTACGAAAAGTAGAGCTCAATTCTACTTCTCGCAACGGTTGAGACAACAAAATTGCAGGATATTTTTGGTAAGTTACACGAGGCAGCAGTTTAATTTGATCTTTGTCTTCAAATATAACTGCGTTTGTGCGTTTCTTTTAGGCGAATTTTCAATACACTCTTCCTTGTGCGCAATATAATTTCCTAAATACATTTCTAGTTGATTTTCTGTGAAAATCGCCAAGTATGGGAACTGGAGGCAGCAAAAAGAAGAAACTAGGAACAGTGACAGCTGCACAGGTAATGTGTTTCTTTTACATGTGGCTTTGTAATAGGATTTTACATACGTAAATTCAAACTGTATGGCTGGGGGGAGCATGTGAATTTTTTAATACTATGAAACTTAAGATCCCCCCTCCTAAAAACATGTAAAAAGAAAAAATATCACATCCCCAAGGATAGACCCAGACATTTTTAAACAATCCCAATTAATTAAGAAAGACTATCTTTAAAAAACTGAGACCCGCTCAACTGACAACATTTTTTTTGACATCCCCCTACATTTCACCTGTCCCTCCCCCCCCGACATACATTATGAATAAAGCCTTATTGTAAAATACGCACATAAGCGAGTATTTTTTTAACTAATATACCAACAGTAACAGAGATTGATGATTTCGTAAAACACCGGTATCATTTGTTTGATTTTTTCAGAAGAAAAGGAAAAAAAATTATCACCAATGCGCTAACCTTTTACGAGCAGTAATAGCTGTGATCTAGATTGTTATATAATAAATCGCAAAATTAGTAGTTAGAATCTATCCAGCTTTTACAGTACTTGTCTGTCTTATTTGGTCTAGAAATGGAAAAAGAGAAAGAGAAAAGGAAAACATTACGAGGAAGAAGAAGAAAAAGAGGCGGAAGATGAGGAGGAGGAGAAAGAGGAAGAGGAGGAAGAGGAAGAAGAAGAGGAAGAGGAAGAAGAAGAAGAAGAGGAAGAAGAAGAAGAAGAAGAAGAAGAAGAAGAAGAAGAGGAAGAAAACGAAGATAATGATGATGATGACGTAACAGTAGAAGTCGAGGAGAAAGAAAGAGCTGATGATGACGATGATGACGATGAAAGTGAAGAAGACGACACCCGGATAAATCTTGCAGACTACAGTGAGAAAATGCAGAAGGCTCTTGTTGGTGATCTAGACATAGAGTTTCCTGAAAACGTCAAGGTTGTGAGGATCTTTACGAGTTCAACTTTCACAGGTAATTGAAATAACGAGACAGCACGGTCAAAGCACGGTTATAGCACGGTCATGACACGTTCACAGGACGGCACGTCGGTACCGTAAGTTTTTCAGTTTGCTCTAATTGTGCTATCTCGACAATTTGTTTGGAAGAACGTTGATCTTTCGTTATTTAATTGCGTAAAATAAACTATCAATTTCATATCTTCTTGGCTTCTCTACCATTTCAAGGCAAACGTGTTAAACTCGCAATTTTTTAGCAGTGATACAGTGTATAATACCATTCCAGACACATCCGTTGAACGTAACACGCTCATGGTACAAGTATATCCTCGTATCAAGAAGTTCTGTCAGGAGCGAGGGTACGAGTTTCAGGTTGTTGATATGAGATGGGGAGTACGAGACGAGTCTACTGATGATCACCTTACTTCTGAACTATGTATGAAGGAACTACGCGCATGTCAGAGGCTTTCCACTGGACCTAATTTTATCGTAAGTTAAATTTTCTCTTTAGCCATACAAATTACCAAATCTGTCTGCGGTTTCCAAAATACAAATCTAATTGATTTTTAAACCTTTTGTTTTAACGTGTATGTATACAGACTTTTCTGGGTCAAAAGTATGGCTACCGTCCATTTCCTCCTAAAATCCCTGCCACTGAATTTGAGCTTCTACAAAGTGCTGTGGACAATCAGGACGACATTGAACTATTAAATCTATGGTTTGTTCGTGATGACAACTCTGTACCTCCACAATATCTTCTTCAGCCAATCACCTCTGTGCTTCCAGATTACCGTAACTATGATAATCCAGAGATACGTAAGCAAGCATCAGGCATGTGGTGGGCAGCCTTTGAAAGAATTCAAGTGGTACTCAGAAAGGCATCAGATAAAGTGTTAACGAAAAAGGGTGACAGACTTAAATACTACATGTCAGGTGAGTCATATTATGTTTTAGATATCAATAGAAAAACATTCCAAGCTAGTTTTTATTATTATAGTTTTTCTATTTCTTTTTTGTAGTCACAGAAGATGAAATTCGGCGTGGTATCATTAATGCTAAGAATCCATCGAAACACACATTTTGGTTTAAGCGTGTCATCACTAACATCAAACAACATATTCCTGATGCAAAGATAGGGAGCTTTATGGACAAGACATGGGGTACACCTGGTGAAGTGGATGAAGAGGCACAGACCCTGTTGGATAACCTACGTGAAAAAGATCTTCCAAAAATGCTTCCTAATGAAAACGTTATCCAATACAACGTAAAGTGGACCAAAAATGGTGTTGACCCAGAAGTTTCTTCTGAACATGCACAGTACATAAAAACACTCACCAGGGATTTCTATGAGAAACTGACAGAAATGATTAGCAACGGAGTAACCGAAAATGAAACAGCAGACACAAGGGAACCTCTCGCAGAGGAAATCTTTCAGCATTTGTCCTTCTGTCAGAAAAAATGCAAAGCCTTCTTCGGACGAAAAGAGTTCTTGCAGTCAATAAAAAATGGTTTGACCAACAACGACAAGAGAACTATAGTTTTGTTTGGAGAGTCGGGATGTGGAAAAACGTCTTTAATGGCTAAAGTTGTTACTGACGCGAAGTCGTGGTTTGAAGGCGAGTCGGTAATTGTAGTCTGCAGGTTTATTGGAACATCTCCCGAATCTTCAAGCATCCGACCTCTGTTAGGAAGCATATGCAAGCAACTGTGCAAGATATCTGGTGAAACTGCAGATATTCCAGAGGTACACATCGTTATTTCATTTTTATTTCTATTATGTTATCTTGAGTTTTTAAACTTGCATATCAAATAGGAAAGCCCTTTTCTAAACCAACAAGTCAAGCATGTAAATTTGGCACTTTCTTCCTAGTATTTCATTATTTTCTTTTTCTATTATACTTTTTTCATTGTACTTATAAATAGTAACTAAACTTATTTTCGCATATCAAGTAAACTGCCCTAATGAACAATGGTCGCAGTTGTTGGAGAAACTGATCAAGAAGAATAGACAACTGCAATAAGATATCACGTGACCAAGATGTTGGTTTCAAGTAGGTAGGGTCATGTAATTTCTTAGTGCAAGTTGCCTATTGAAGATAACAATATAAGGGACAATAACTCTTCAGTGTTAAAATACAACAACGAAACTTGGCACACCTCAAATTGCACATTTTAAGATTCTAGCCAATAATTATCCTGATTACATAGAATAGCAGAAACATGGTTAACTTAGAAAAAACCTAGTCTTATAATCAAGGACAATCTGTCACTTTGAAATTACTTAACTAATTATCTTCTTTGGAATATTTGTATATATTGGTATATACCTCATGGTAGGACTACATATAAAACATGAAGTTTATACCTATTAATACACCTGCATTCTATTAAAACCTGGTTTTTGGTAGGTATATACTCCATATGGTTAGATGTATCCTAACGTGAAGTATAAACCTTTACTGATTTACGCATCTCAGTTCATTCTGAAGATGGGTAGCGGACGCTAATTTTTTGGTATTATAAAACTGTATGCCCGAAAAAACCTATTTATGTTTTTTTTCTCCAGGATATTAAATCTTTAGTAGAGTTTTTTCCTCAATGCTTGGAGAAAGCCTCTGAGAACACGACGTTGGTGCTTGCTCTTGACTCACTGGATCAGCTATCTGTCGATGACAGTGGGCGTCTACTTGATTGGCTGCCACGTGACTTACCATATAATGTTTATACTGTGTTGTCTTCACTGCCAGGCGAGCAGTATCAGTGCTTACCGAGTCTGAGGGTAAGGAACTGTGCAATGAATCTACCTTAAATCCACCTTTTTCTTCTCTATAACTGTGCAGTGCCTCATTTACTAACTGTAAAGTGAATGATTGGGATTCAGAATCGTTAGCTATGTGATAATTGTGATCGTCCAGCAGGGACCGCGGATGGCTATTTTGAATTTCTTATTAGTTTTATCTTAAAATCTTAGTCCCCCAATCTGGTTATCTACCCACCGCTCCAAAACGTGCGCATCGGTCCTTGGAGAGTAATCATAAGAAAGATTTTTATTGATGTGCAGACTTTGTCTGAACCCCGACGGTAGTTATTTTAATATGGACATTTATTTATAATTCATATTTACTGGTAACTTTCCAGCTTAAATTTCCAGACGAGAGTTTAATGGAGGTTCCGCAGATACCTTTAAATGAGGCTGACATCATTCTTGACAATTGGCTCAAAGCTGCGAAAAGAACTCTACAACCCAAGCAAAGACATGAGGTAATGATCAGTTTTCAGGAATGTCCACTGCCATTGTACCTGAAGCTGGCTTTTGACGAATCTTGCAGATGGAAATCTTACACTCCCTTTAAAGAATGGGACCTTCCTCCTAACGTTAGAGACATCATTCGTGGTTTGTTTGATCGAGTGGAAAGAATCCACGGAAAAGTTCTTGTTGGCCATGCACTGGGGTACATTACAGCATCAAAGAATGGTCTGACGGAAACTGAATTAGAAGACTTACT
>JANTNT010098093.1:0-11174 GCA_024752375.1 Entacmaea quadricolor
CAACCCTTAACTAGCGTTATGATGCCAAATGTCCTTGTTTTGCTTCAATCTTGCACATAGAAAGGAGAGGTCTGGTCTGTCCGGCATTCGCATTATATACCTGTTTGCAATTTGCATAACAATGGTTTCTTTGAAATGTGGGCTTTCTGCGCATGCACACGAAGGATCGCAATAATAAGGTCATAATGTTTCATATGGCTCAGAGAATTACAATTATCCTGCAAGGTAAGTCTACCTCTTGTCTGATTTTCAATTTTCGGGTAGCTTTCGACTATTTATCAGTCTTCATCAGCCCCTGAAAGCTACCGAAAATGTGCTTTGTAATTTTAAAAATTGAAGTTTTCGGATTTTTTATTCTACATATGTATTTATTTTCTAAATCTCTATGAATCCGTTATGGACCCTTTTTAAAATTTATGATCATCGTTGCTACCAGTTTTTCTACTCTAGGGCCGAAACGTTCTTATTAAAGTGGCAGTTACTAGTTGCCTGTCTTGGTTTTTATTATTCAAATATATGCATGTATGTAGTTTTAACTACTGGCTCGCCGGAATTAGGTACTTGTTTTATTTCGTATATGTGCATGCTGATAAACTTTTCCATAATGCTCAGGTACAGATTTTAAGAGATTGGCTGGATTTCGAGCATGTCCATGTCTGGATAACTATTACCGCCTTGATCGCTTTGGTAAATGCACTGAATGTCCGTTTGGTTATAAATGCACGAACGAGACAGTCAACTTACTTCCAGGATTTTACTGGATTTGGAAAGATGAACATATTAAAGAAAAGTTCGTTGAGTTCTCCAAAAAACTACAGGAGGACAACAAGGACATCAATAGCAGTTGGCAAATATTTAAAGCATCTCTTCCAAAGGCATATTTTTGTCTGTTCATTGGTTCATGCAAGGTATGATTAAATATTTCTTATTTCTTCTAATACATTCTTGTAACGTAAGATGAAGATAGGTAAATCTGTCCAACAAGGCATTGAGAATGTTTTTTTTTATTAATAATAGATATATGATAATACCAATGTCAAAAATGAACTACCACACAAGAAAACAAAACAAGATTGAATTTAACTTTGTATCATGTACTGGGATAGCAAAGAAAATTATACAACAGGGTTGTGACAAATGTTCAGTTCAGTAAAGTAAAGTAATATTTTTTAATGATTTTTTACTAGGGGGGAATGGATAACAAATGTTCAGATGGATACGAAGGAACACTGTGTGCCACATGCTCAAAAGGTTATTATAAGATGTTCTCTGGTTGCAATAAATGCCCAAGTATATATGTATTTGTTGGACAGTGTCTTGGTATTATAGTTTTGGTTGCTATAATAGTGTTTGTGTTAATCAAGGACAAGAAAACCAAACGTTCCAATGGGCGTTCAACTACTGACACTATCTTTAGCAGTTTAAAGATCGTTATTGGTTTTTACCAAGTGACAAGTGGTACTCTCAACGCTTATTCATACGTAAAGTGGCCAGAAGCACTTACCAATCTTATGAAGTTCACTGATGTGGTACAGCTGAACATTTTCAAACTCGTTCCAATCGAATGCTTGAGACAGTCAATCAGGATAACGCCATACCTTGGGCTTGCAATTTATATCTCTTTAGATGCAATGGTTATTTTGTTGGCAATTGGTTATTTCTTTATGAAAAAGACTTACACTAATACAAAAGATAAGAAAACCAAGCTTTCGGAATGCAAAGCAAATTGCTACCGATCAGTCTTCCTGTTCCTCTTTGTCACTTATCCTGCGACGTGTGAGAGTATATTTCAAATTCTACCAGGCAATTGTCTAAAAGTGTGTGATAACCAAGAAAATTGCTCATCGTTTCTTCGTTCCGATTTTTCAACTAAATGTTTTACCAATTTTTACGACAAATATGTCATATTTGCCTTCTCTTCGCTTATGATACCAATTGCATTTCCTATTATCACAGTCGTCTTATTATGGAAGTATTGCAGAAGCAATGAAGCATATTGCAATGATGATCCTGAAAATGACAAAACTGAGCTCGAAGAAAACAATAGGAAATGTCAAAAAAGTGAAATGCATGAAATATCAGTTGGTATGAGATTTATGTACGAAAACTACAGCAAAGAATGTTGGTATTGGGAGGTGATTGAACTTACTCGTAAAGTCATCTTGACTTCGGTTCTTGTGTATTCTGGCCAAAATGGACGCTTGTTCCTTGGAGTCACAGCAATCTTTTCTGGATTCTATGCAGTATTATTTGCTCACTCAAAACCCATTCCCCATTTATTTGAGAACTGGCTTCATCTCGGTTCGTTGATGGCTACATTGGCTAACCAGTTTATGGCAATGCTTCTTAAAATTCCTGCAGAAACAGTTTCTACCCTGGTAGACGTGGAAAGTGATACCATTGGTTTAACAACAATGCTTGTCTTTGCTAATGTATTTGTTGTAGTCATGATTACTGGTAAGTATAAATTCAATAAAATACTAAAAAAAGTAATTTTTAAGTCCTTGGCGTGAATCGAAACCCACATCTTCAATTTACTAGTCCGATGTGTTAACCACTACTCCACAAGGACCTGGAAACGCAGCCGGACAAAGTACTGTACTGCCATTTCTACTATATTTCTATACGTAGCCAAATATGCGCTTTTTCAGTTTTTCCATCAGGAAAATGGTGCCCTGGGATCCCTACATTTGCCACATACATTACTTTGTCCGGCTGCGTTTCCAGCGTGGTTGGTCCTTGTGGTTTAGTGGTTAACATGTCGGAATAGTAAACCAGAGATGTGGGGTCGATTTCCGCAAAGGCTTAAGAATTTTTTTCTTTATATTTTTCAATATACCAAGCGCATTTACTATACTATCATTTACAAAATACAATAAATGTGTAATCCTTTTTTTTTTTAGCTTGTCGTTGCAAATTTTTCGTTATATCTGTTGCAGGCAAATAAAAAATTCGAAAGCTAAGAACACAAAAAATAGTAAAGTAAACCGATAAACGATGAGTGTTAAATGACAAATTTGCTAGCGTTACGTTTTCAATGGTAGTGTTCGAAAAAGAAAACAGTTTAAACACATTAAAATAAACATATCTTTCTGTTCTAGTTCGCTATTTCTACAGTTTCTTCCTTTCATTGCAAGTCATCAGAAAGAATCCAAGATGTAGTTTGGCATGTGTACTTTCAGTGTTCCAAGTCATAGTCATTGCCGAAGGGCAAGAGTTGTCTTCAACCGATGGTAAGAAATATATTCAAGATAAGACAGTCATTGACGAAAACTGTTATTTACCCGCTACCAGAGAGGAACAAACCCAAGAACAGTTAACAGACATTGATGAAGAACATGGGATGTCTAACACAAGAAGGGAACGTATCCACGCACAGACTACATTCATTTGTGAATGACATGGGTTGTTTGCCCGAAGACAACAAATTGACTTCCAAAAAAATGGTTAAAGAACTGTTGATTGACGAAGAAAACAAATTTAATCGCCATGATTTGTTATGCTGCTTTTATGCTACTTACATTTACCTAGCTAATAGGCAGTTGATAAATTTATACTTGCGTTTGATATTGCTAAATTAAAATATTGCTAGTTAAAATATTACATTATAAGAACTAAAGCCAAGGTAGAAAATCATTGGTACAAAACTTGCCATTAATTCAGCTAGTATTTGCTAGTAGTCAGAGGCTGGGTTTGGAATTTGACTTGCTGAAAGTAATAATAGGAGCTTAAAAGTACTTTATTACAAATTTCCTCTTCAAATTGGAGGGGAAACCGAGATTATTTTTGGTATGAATCAGGGCATGCATGCGTGCAGAAGGCATGTTTTTGTTTGCAAGAAGTAATTTAAAAAAAGGGTTCCTGCCATTTTCATTTCGCTGGAAAAGATAAGCTTTTGATGAATTGAGAGCAACACATTAAGAAGATGCACTAAAATATTGAAAAAAATAATAAACTTTGATTTTTTATTGCTGCCAGCAAGAGATGCTGAACGCCTATTTTGCAACTTTGCTTTACTTACAAAATTTAATTTATTTGTTGTGGTTTAATTATTGTGATTTGCACTAAACGATTTTGTAGCTTCTATTTCTCTGCTAATGGCAATAAAGATATAGTATGTAATGTCATGCCAGTTAAAACATCGTGGGGACTGCATTCTATAGAGTGGAGTAGACAATATTTTTCCGACATGCATAAAACGCGGTCATCCTACTGCCTTGTCGGTACAGAAGGACAATCTAAACTAACCTTCTATTATTTGTCTTCCGACACTTCCTGGCCCGACTAGGTTATGGGTATAAGGCATATAGCGTAATAGGTAAATTACGAGCCCTAAACGTGTAACGACAGAAGAAGACTGCACTAAGGCCTTTGACAACTTCTGGTCATTAGATCAACCAGAAACCGTGGACAGTTGTTTCGGCCTTTTGGGCCTCGTCAACACGGTGCATCTGGAGAACTCAAACCTATTACGCTATATGCCTTATACGTCTTTTGAGCCCATCCCACATGGCGTACTTGCTTACTCCTTCTTTACTGTGATTATGGGTACACCGATTTTCCTCCATACACGTCTTTGGTATTATAAGTTGGCTTGGGATTCAATCCTTGTTCTTTGTAAGAATTTTTGACCTTCAACTATTTTGTTTCAGTATTCTTACAAGCCGCAGGGAGTCTTAGTGCGCCAGCCTGTTTTATGAGAGGTTAAGCGCTGTGTTTTGAAAGGCATATTAAGGCCTTAAGATATGGCGATTTGACGATACGAAAGGTTGTTTTGCCGGCTCAAAAACGTCAAGAAAGGGTTGGTACAAAAATACCACATTTTGTTTCGAAACATCTTTGCAAACAAAGTTGAAAATACCACTAGCTTCTACAACAACCGCAACGCCATATTTCTGCGCATCCAAATTCGTTTTTCTTCTGCTGCTCGCCGCTGAATAATACATATTTTGTTCCCCAAAAGATGCAAGTGGAAGTTCGAGTTCTTTTGGTTCTTTCTCCTTTTCTCGGTTGTCTTGAATTTCTTCGTCGTCCCTTTCGGGATCTTCGTTGTCTTATTTGCTGTTTTTCTTCATGTTGCAACAACTTTTATCTTCTTTCTCTAGTTGTTGATTTCTCGTTCTCTCTTTTTATTATTATTCGCGCATCCCCTCATCCTTCCCAACAAAAATTTATCTTACATTTGCGGTTTGGTTTCTTCGATTGCAAATGATCGTTTTTGATGATCTCCAAAATATCTTCTTCGGATAATTGCTTTGCATTGACCATGTCTATACTATAGGATAAACAGTCTATTCTTGGAAAGATGTACTGATAGGAAGTATTCTTAGGATAGACGACATGATCGACCGAGGGTATATCAGTCTGTTGTTATGGCGTCGACGCTCCTTTTTTCACGTTTAGTTTTTTAAATAAGATTCTTGAAATTTCTTCATCATTTAGAGAAGAATTCAAGCAAGAACAAACCTTCCAAACAGGCTATGCTATATTTTTAAGTAGAATTAGGCTAGAATTAAGATCTAGAATTGTAAATATCTAAGTTAAAGGATCATTAAAATAGTTTCCTAGCATTTTCCTGGGTTCTACGTGTTTCTCATGTTACCCGTCTTTTAACGTTAGCCACTTTTTCATAAGCTTTTCTGCTTTTTGCGAGTTCACTACTCTTTATAAGCTATCGTGGTTTTTATGAGATTAGTACTTTTTATAAGCTTAGTGCTTTTCATGAGTTTAGTGACTTTAAAAGGTTAGTTCATTTTAGTATTTAGTACACTAATAAATGTTATTTAAAGATGGCGTGAGGTTTTGGCCCAGCAACGTTAATGGGAGATCGTAATGGGAAACATTTAAAACTAGAAGTAAGGAAAGCCTAGAAAAAAAAACAAAAAAAACCAGGAAATTCGCAGTACTATAATGAAACATTTAGTAAGCTGTACGATTTGTGAGAAATTTGCCTGTTATTAGAATTTATTGAAGTGCCTGATTCAGAGATAAGGAAATTAGAACTTCATTTAGATTTTAAGAACCTAGGATTAAAAATGCAAAGGAAAAAAAAGGGTAAGAAGCGAAAAGGTAATAAAGAGATTTGGAAAGAGAAGCCCAATTAGCAAAACAAAAGTTAGATTATGAATTAGAAATTTAAAAGATGGAAGAGAAAATTTTGGTCTAGACCTGTTTAAGAACAGTTCAAGTATTCAGTTTGGTATTACTAAGTATATTAAGTTAATGCCCTCATTCCAGGAAACAGACGAGGATCAGTATTTTCTGTATTTTAATAAAGAAGCAGAAAATTAACGCGATCTGATTCATTTAATTTATTAACTTCTCCAGACAACAAGAACAAAGCAATAAAATAAAATAAATGACCAACTAGTACGGAAGATTAGAATGGTAAGGACACCGCAACAGCATAGCCAGTAGCCCACTTTCGAAATTCTGGTTCAGTAATCGCACACAAAACAGGCTTATCTTAAGGACGGTGGCCACTAATGCTAGCGCGCACCTTTTCTGCGCAGGCTTATGAAAGGTAACACAGGAAGCCGCGAAATAATTTGTTTGATTTCTAAGGAAGTTCTAAAGGAGGCGTAATTACAAAGAAAAACGTCCATTTCAACATATTGAGTTATAATTTACATGTTATCGAATATAGATGAAAATGATTTTGAGCAGGAAAATGAAAAAAACTGAACGGCAACCAATTGTTTTGTTGAGAAATTTTCGCCAAAATTAAGACTAGTACTAACAAAAAATCAAAAAATCATCCAAATCTACTTGTTGTGAGATCGAGAATCAACCTTGGATAACTGGCTTGAAGATCTTAAAGAGTTTTTTATTGCTTATTGACCTAAAGTTAAATGTAATCAGTGCAAAATACATTTGAAAAAATATTTCTTGCCGCCATCTTTGAAAACTTTCAAAATGCTTTGCGATTATTGTCACTCTCTAGGGAGGGCTCGGGAATTTTTGTCATTTCGCCAGTTTTATATCGGTTTTCGTACATTTATTGATCAAATAATTTTTTTTAAATGCACGGTGATCCTATGATTTTAAGAGAGTTCTAGAGAGAAATTTATATTAAACAAATTGCAGTAAAAAATTGGTATGAGTTGTAGATTTTTCCAAAAAGGTGTGTGACTCTCATCATTTAAAAAAGTAAAAACAATGAAATGCAGTTAAATAAAATAGTTCATGAAAAAACTCCCCGGATTTTTTCATTCCTTCTTAAAGTTTTTTACGACATGAAGTCGGTTAAAAAAATTAAATTTTAAATTTAGGTTAAACAATAATATTTAATTGCGAATATGAAAAAAATACTGCTGCTCAGCGTTTTTTGCAATGTTTATCGTTAACTATCTCGTAAAATGCACGGTGACCCCCAATTTTTTTCCAAAAATCAATAGATCTCAACCTAAATTAATCATTAAATGTAAAAATTCCCAAAAACAAACAAACAAATGGCAACCTTCATTAACTAGTCTTTTGTTGCTCCGGAGCCTCGACTTTGATTGTTTTGTAAGTGATCGCTGAACCAAAATATCGAAAATAGGCTATTACAGCGGACCAAGAATATAAAAGACAATAAAACAAAAACAAACAAACAAACCAAAAAAAAAAAAAACTTATACACGGCGGAGCAGGGTGGCAATGGGAGTTCTAGTCCTTCACACGAAAATTTGGGGAATCCAGATCCCATGTGTTACGGGGATGAAAGTGGGGGATGGTTACTTCTCCCCGGACAGATGATTGTCCAGCCGGGACGGTGCACCACGAACCACGTTAATTCTCTTTAAGTACTTTATTCGCTTTGGTGTCTCCTCTGCCTGATTTACAACCACCGACCACGAGCTACTACTGCTACTACTATTTCATCTTGGTCTTCTTTTTCCTTCTCTTTTCTGCTCACTTGCTTCTTCTACTTCTTCTCATACTCATACTACTACTGCTTCTGCTGGCTTCTGCTGGCTTCTGCTTCTTCTGCTTCTAACTATCTGTGCTGCTCATATTTATAGTAGCCCATGAATAATTACACTTAGTGAAGATGACGTCAAGCTTGGACTTGACCTTCATCTCTTACAAGCATTTCTATTGGTTAGCTATCTTTGTGGCAATTACATATTAGTTACCAGATCTCTAGGAGGAATTTGAATTCATGCAAATTTATCATATTTAGACTTAACTTAACACAACAAGATTTGCATAGCAACTAAAGGAATTTACCACAATTCTTTTGCCGGTAAAAGCGTAAGTTCTTAAACGAAATTGTGAGCGTCAGCTCCGCAGAAATATTCTTGGCGCCATTCTCTAAGGCAGCGCCCTGATATGAATATTTTAGCAAAACTAAACAGATGTTGTTGTGTTCAGAAATCCTTATTGACAGATATATAATCTTTACTTTTCTCTTAATCGCTTCCATCCGATTTCCCTTTTCGGATCATGTTCTTTCTATTAACTCCTCGTCCTATCTGTCATTTTCTTATCCTGAATTGAACAAACACTGTGATTGGATGAAAAAAAACAAAAGAATAATAGAGCAAGACAAAATGAGCCATGCAAAACAGACATGATAAAACATTGTCCTTGTTATTATTGGTTTTCATGTGACGTCACAGCCGCCATGTTGGCGTACAGCTAACAAAAGATTTCTTATTAGCGTCTTTTGTTATGTGCTCCAACATGGCTGCCATGCCTTTGTTATTTCACTCCCTGAGGAAGGGGTGAAAACCAAGAATACATGGCTGATTCTATTTTCTTGCTCTATTATTCTTTGTTGATTACCCTTTGCCCTTGAAAACTTCAAGTCATAAAATAATTATATATTGCGTATGCTTTCACATTTTTTGAGCCTATCCCACATGGCTCAACTGCCTATTTCCTGTTATATGCTTTTTTGTTGGATTCAGCTAATTTGCTAGATATACCATGCTGGCGAGAACAACAGAGACCGAAACAGCTATCCACGGTTTCTAGTCGAGCTGGCTCATTGCTATAAAAATCAGTAGACCGCGACAGCCTGTCTTAAAAAAATACGTAACGTAATATCTTTTCCGTGTACCAAATGATTAGAATTTTGAGTACCACGTAATTCAAGTTTTTGGATGCTTTTGGTGTGAAAAGTCTTAAGTCAATTACAATCAAGTGCTTAATCAGGCTAATTTCCTCATCAGCCAATCAGGTGAGTGGGCTACCACGCCTGAAATCTACGACGGGCACAAAAAAGCTATCACGTGATTTCTTTTTGAAGACCCGGTGAAGCGGTCTACTGCAGATTTCATAGTACTTTTTGACTGGAAGTTGTCAAGGGCCTAGTGTGGTCTTCGTCTATAATTGCGCGTTGTAGGGCTCGTCATTTACCTGTTGTTCATGTTTATGGTAAAACGATACAGCGACGATGGTATTCCATTCCTCGACACTCTGAACAAAGAAAAAGAAAAACTTTGGACATACTCATCTATACAAAAAAGGTCCACAGAGATTGATATCTCCAATTTACGAGCAACCATCTGCCACAACACAAAGCAGCCGTAGTAAGCACACTTATTCATCGTGCTGATAGCCTCCTGTCTAATTAAAATTATCGCAGCAAAGAACGCGATCATATTAAAGGTGCCTTTAACGCCAATGGATATCTTAAGCAGTTTTAAACGAAAGCACTTAAGAATTAAAGAAAGAGAAGCGCGAACAGATGAAACATCTCTTTGTTTGGCTACTTTACCTATGTCCAAGGAATAACAGAGATGATACAGCGTATTTTGCAACAACACAAAATCCAGTCAACAGTAAGACCAGTTAAAACTATTAGACAACTGATTTCAAGACCATAGGATAAAATTGACAAGCAAAAGCAAACAGGAGTGGTTTATTCTATACTTTGTTCACGGTTCGACGCTAATTGGCGAAATAGGAAGATCACTCGCAACCTGAACGAAAGAACATCAAGCAAGCATACGCATGGAGCAGACTGGCAAAGCGTGCAACAAAGACAGGACACATAATAAAATGGTCTGAAGTCGCCGTTATTGCAAAACAAAGCAAATTTCATCAAAGAAAGTGGGAGGAGTCCTGGTGTATTGTGAGCAATAATAAAACCTAGCCTCCTCCGCAGGCATCTCTTGTTTCTCTCTTATTTGGCTTGCTGTGGCAAATGAAAGGAACATGGAAGAGGGAGACTAGGGAGAGGAGGGGAGGGGAGGGGAAAAAAAAGAAGAGAGATGCCTGCCAAAAATGAACGCACTCTTGGCAGTCTGCGCATCTCTTTCGCGCATGACAATCTTTACGCTTCGGGGGTGGCAGAGGAATTTTTAGTGAGCACTAAATATTAGTTGTCCCCCTCAGTTATCTTTTTGGTAAAAGCCAAGGCAAGCATGGAATCGGTTTTGAGAGCAACTTATTGAATTTTGGCAGTTGGGGTTGTCGACTGAAACCTTCGTGTATGAGAAAGACGAGATTCTTTATAATTGTAAAGTCGTTGGGCCAAATGTTCCCAATAAAACTCCTCGTATAGTTCTGCAATCCGAGACTGAGCACAAAGGTCAAAATGATTTAAGTTTAAGCTTATATTACAGTCTCATGTTTGTGAAGATAATTATCGTTTAAAACAATAAATAGCCTTTGTTACAAGCTAACAGACCTGTGGCCCTCGATTTCTGTAGAACTGGAATGTAGAAATGTTGATTTTTACAGAGGTAATTCCATCAAGAAACCCTATTAAAAGTCTTTTGTCATAGCGCCTTAAGACCACAACAGAGGGAGAATATTTAACATAAAACAATAGACAGATCCAAATGTTGCTGTTGCGAATTTTATTAATACAAATCATTTGAAAATGAATATCAATTAAGCAGAAGATCATCAGCCCTAAGGCACTCTCCGATTCTTTCTTCTACGATCTTTCCAAGCCGTGACTCTTCGAGTTTAAATTAAAATCTCATGTGTGATGGCTTCACTATAAAATAAAAAAAAAAAAGATAAGACTTGAGCTAAGCTATATGAAATAAATAGTAATTTTGCAATTTATACATTTATCCAGGGTTCCCCAGGGGTTTGTATGACTTTTCTTATCACACCGGTTGAAGACCCTTCGTTCTTCTCAAAATCTTTCGTTGTCGCACATGACGGTTCTGGTTCCAGAGAGACCTTTAGAAGTTCAAATTCCTCTATTTTCAGCTTCCTTCGTCTCT
>JANTNT010098204.1:0-11173 GCA_024752375.1 Entacmaea quadricolor
TCCAGCGTGGTTGGTCCTTGTAGTGTAGTGGTTAACACGTCGGACTAGAAAACCGAAGATGTGGGTTCGATTCCCGCTAAGGGCTTATAAATTGTTTTCTCTTTATTCATTCATCGTTGAAGAAGATGAATATTGTTTGCAAAAAAACACGGTTGTATTTAAGAACTCTTTTTGGTGCTTTTCGACCAGGAAAAATTATGAGATTCAAAATATTTCTAGCGCGGATCCCGGGGAAAAGGGAGTTAAGCAGGATTATCTTCCTTATTAGTCCAGTTTCTTAATAACAAAATAGTTACAGAGTGGACTAAAGCACCAAATTTGACACAAATGTTTGTTTCGATGCAAGTAATGATTTCAGAGGGGGTGCCAAGAAATTCGAGTTCAGGGGGTGCTCAGAAGGAGACTACCCCCTGAACTCGAAATTCCTGGCACCCCTTCTGAAATAATTTCTTACATCGAAACAAACATCTCCGTACCAAATTTGGTGCTTTTTGAATTCACATTTCAGATATTTATCATAGATGATTTTTACATCACCTTTTCTCTTCTGGTATATAGGGTAGAGCATCCCCCTGGACTTGAATCTCTTTGTACTGAATACTGAAATCATTACTTACATGGAAACAAACATCTGTGCCAAATTTGATGCTTTCATCCACTCCATAACTATTGATCCAATTTTCGGGATTAAGCGATTGGACTATATGGACCGTAAAAATGTGCACGAGGGACCTATTGTGCATGTGTGCACCTTATTTTCGTAGTTTCTATAAAATTAAGCCACCCACCGCCCTGTTGTCAGGATATCGATGTCTGTTTACCTAAATAGTATCAAAGAGCCACATAGATATTGTTTTTTGTTTTCATTTTTTATTTATTTGTTTTCACTCCATAATATTACTATTGCACTCTGTATCAGACTGACTTAACATGGTCAGTTTTGGGAATTAGCTTCGCGTTACGGCAAACGTGAAACGCCAGATCTCAGGCACAAAGTTCTTTGGAATTATTAAGAAAAGAAGAGAAACTTTTCAACTGTAGATAAACGGAAGCAAATTGATTCTTGAAAAGATCTTTAAAAGAAAAATAGAAATGGAGGACAATGTTGGTAAAGTGATGAAGAAAATACGCTAAGCTTAATCTCTAATCATTAATTCACCACTACGCGCGTATAGTACGGTTAAGGAGTTGGTAAGGGGTGCATATAACCACATGATATAACAGGCTACAAGCAGGCTTTAATATTTCATAAATGAAAGTGACGGCCATGTTGGATGATGTTCACCATACATTTCTTCTTAGCTTCTTTTAGAAACATCATCCAACATGGCCGCCATGTCTTTGTTTTTTATTCCTTTTGGAAAGATTGCACTCAAATCACTTATTATATTCGAGTTTTTCACAGTTTCAGTCAAAATGCTAAAACACTTATAAGAAAGCAAACCCGAAATAAAGAGCTTTCTCCACACATTAAAAAAATTATAAAACATTCACACAGTAGAAACCTGAAACAAAAAAAGCTAAACATTTTGGAAGTATAAGATTGAATTCACGAATACTTTCCCAAGAAAAACAGACGTTCTCACAGGGCTCAGAGAAGAAATACTTGAGCGCGCGCGTATTTATTTATTTGTATTTATTCCGACAGCGTTCCGAGCTCACAACATACATACATCGCTTTTCAAATCGATTTTGTGATTCCGCAGGACAGAATAATTGCAGACACTGTGCTAATATATTTTGACAATATATAAAATGTAAGTGGAATTTCGAAAACTGGACATCAAGCGCAAATCACAGAGAAAATGGGACTCAACGGGCGCGCAATTTCTCTGAACCCTGTGTGTTCTTGTGTGATGCGACCCTTCATTGGATTCCTATCATACCTCGATCTTCCAGACCCCTTAGAGCAGATTTAGTATGACTGTGAAAAACTCCTCACTGTCACGGTATGGATTCCACTAATCATACAAAACATTACAACACGTTGACCAGTTACGTCATGGAGCACTAAAATGGCTTCTTTTGCAAGCCAATCGCAGGATGAGCGTGCCAATTTCTATCCAATCGCATTGCTTTAATATACCAGTTAATCGCAGTCACAGCACGGTACGTCCATGCCGTAATTCTCTCACAGTCATACGAAATCGGCTCTATTAAGGCTGCTTTTATTATGTATAGCTGGGGGAGGCAGGTAAAATTCAGGGGGTTCTGAAAATTATTTATAAGCAGAATGGGGCAAAAAAAATATATGTTCTTCTTGGCTGCTTCTTGGATCGTTTAGCCGCACACAGAACAAAGACATGAGCCAGTATGTTTCCACCACAGACTCCTGGCTTCCGTTATTTTGAAAACAACTCTTGGTACGCCATTTTTCATGTCGTCTAGCCTTCTACTTCACATTTCAAATAGTAGACAATGGGTCCTGGACGCACTGCTTCTTGTGCTCAACCCAGTCTCTTACTTGACAGTCCCGGCCACAGTATCCCCGTTGATAGCAAGCGGAGCACTGGAACTGAGCTACTTTGTCACAAATACAAAACAAACTTTTGATTTCCGCTAAAAAATAATACAACATAAAAATATTAATTTAATATCTATCGTTCCACTGTGAATATTTTTGCGCGCGAATTTGATCAAGGCTCGTACGCATACACACGATTCAGCGTTTTGCACGAGGTCGCCGGCAACGCCGCAGAAGGATCTATTTCTACTTCTGCCTGCTGCATAACCTGAAATAAATTTTGTTGTGTAAACACTAATGGAAAGTTGCACGCAAATGTTGCAGCTAGGGGCTGAAACACCAGAGCAATCTCGCCATTTAAGGCAACGAGCACGCAACATGTCATCGTATGTCAGAGGCGTAAGAGAATATTACTTTCTATCATAGTAATCAAAAGTAAAAATATCTTACATCAACGTTAGCTCATACAACAGTCTTGACCAACGAAAAAAGCAACTTTATTTTACGTGTCTAGTCTTCTAGCTGACTCGCACCAGAAGGGACTACTAATTGGAATCATGACATCCATAGATCGAATTGGAATTTTAAAATATTGAAAAACGGAGAACCCGGAGAAAAACTCATCAAAAATTCATGAATAATTAATGAGGACAAAACAAACAAAATCAGTACCGTAACAGTGTCTTGATACAGTGATCAAACACTTGCATAAAATTAGCCAACTTTAGCTTTGAATTTCTCCATAAATTATTTATAAATTTTTGATGCTATATCAAACACTTGAAAGGGTGTTTGATCTATTAATTGAAGCACAGGAGAGAACCAACAAACAACTCTACTCACATGAGCCCTCAGCTCGAGAGTCGAACCCTGGACCTCAGCGGTAAGAGGCAACGTGGTAGCAGGGCAGGCCAGCCATGGTTTCCTTAAGGTGCTTGCACCCTAGGGGACATTAAGCAGGAACTGGTCCCAGAGACATGAACATATGTGAAATCATATTCTTTACAAACGAAGGAACAAGTAGGGGGAATCTATATTGAGGACCTGTAGCAGCAACAAGATCAAATAGTACACTTACATTAGAAAATGTAGCAGAAACATGTCCTGTCCTCACGATGGATATTGCTTCGGGCCCTTGTAGCGAGAACACTTAGCCTTCTCACAGTCACAATGCTGTGTTCCCGCTACAAGGGCCTTCAGTAATATACCCATCGTGTGGAGAGGACATGAACTAATGTCGCTGTTACATGTTTCTTCAGCATTCTCCAATGTATGTACACTATTTGACTTTGTTACTGCTACATGTTGCCACTATCAATGTCCGCTACATGTTTCTTCGTTTGTACAGAATATGATATTATTGATGCCCTAGGATGCGAGCACCTTTAGATAGATAAAATTTTTTTCACACGGCACATACCTTGATTATTAATCATTTTGATGATGACTGACACACTGATAGTGTCACCAACGATGATATGATCCTCTTTTGATGGCTTGATGTCCATCATATGAGCATCTTCAAACACGAAGTACCTTCCTTTCAAATGAAATCTTTCAATGAGTGTCTGTCTGACCTCAGCTAATGTACTGTCTGTTTGTATCTCGATGGAGCCAAGTTTGGTGAACGGGCCTGCGTTAGCGTCCCTGGCTGTGTTTAGGATGTTTACCGGTAGACGTACTGTAAATGGTTCATCTGGAAAAAGCAAAACAATACATAATTCTTCTCTTCTTAATGTTTTTCTATTTCAGACAATGTGACCATGAGTCCATATGAGTCCAATTGCGTCGCACGCGCCGTTGCGGTTTCGCTGCAGCACGTCTGGTCACGGCTTGGTTTTACAAAACAGCTCTCGCGGATTTCTCCCAAACTCCCCTCGTGTTTATATCAAGTTATATCAGGCTATGTAATAACAGAAAGACGTTTCCATTTATTTTCTAAAATAGACGAGAGCAGAAATTCTGTCCGTGTTTACTTAGCCTCATATCAAGGTTTCAGAGCGTGCGGCGTAGTATCTTGTCTATATATGATTGTGAAATGTGATAGTCCGGGAGAGTGTAGTCTTGAGAAAGACTGTAGATGGTGATGATTGACGTTTCGTACTTAGACAGTTCGAAATAGGAGACCCAAAGAATGATACTATGGGTACACAGCGGATACTGCAACTCTACCTATATTGGTGAGACTAACTACTAACTGAACACAAACGTGCAACTACTAACCGAGACTCTAGCAACCACATCGCTGAACATCACAAGAACACTGGGACTCTGCCACATGTAACACGTACTGCACTAATTACCATCAACGCCTTACACTTGAAAGCTGTTACACTAACTTAGAACAAAAACCGCTCAACCGTAGTCAACAACTACCGGCACCTTACAAAAAAGAATTATACATGACCTTAAAAACACCGACGACGCTACTCCGATACAAAAGACCACGACTGTTTCCCTTTACGACCGAACAAGAGCTTTATTAGACCATCAACGTTTTTCTTTCTTTTCACTACTCTGAAGATGACTTCCACTCAGGCTGTCGAAACGTCAGTCACCACCAACAGTCTTTCTCAAGACTACACTCACCTGGACGATCATATTTCACAATCATGTTCCACTCCTGGGTTCAAACCATTCACTCTTATCTTGTCTATTTGCGTAGAATAAGACATCTCGTCCATTTTTTCTGACTGCAGATAAATAAGCGCGCAAACAACTTCTTCTAACCCTTTCAAAAATTGGCTGAAAAATATGGGCCTTTAATTCAATGAAAACAAAATCTAAGAAAAGTAAACTCGATGCCATACGCAACCTGTAATACTTAGGCGATGCTTAATCAGGAATACAATATTCTGAGAAACGATCGATCAAGACCCAGAAAGTGAGGCATTGTACCTTGAATTATGATGTCACTGTGATAAATATTCTGTATATCGATGCTCGATGGAGTTGCTGGACGGATGTCACTATGAGGAGTTATTGATCCTGAGCCAGTGGGAGAGGGATCGGTCGATCCAGGAAGACCTAATAAAGTACAATACCATATCAGTGAGAATGGAGCAGTTCTCGTATTAGTAGGAAACCAACGGCCGGTACCCTCATTCTAGCATTGTGATTTAGCACTGTGATTGGATGGTGTCTGTTTTCTCGCTTTCTGATTGGTTCACAGCGGAAGCCATTTAAGAGTCACGGTACCGTACGTTTTTCACTTATACGAAAACTGCTCTAATAGAGTCAATCCAAAAAAGTACTCTCCTGGCTGAAAAAGGGTAAAATCTCAGTTTGTTTTTCGAAATTAGAAAAATAGCTATCCTAGAATTGATCTTGTATCAATGTCTATTCTGTTCTGTGTTTTATCCCTGTACTGAAATTTGGGATTTATTTTAATTGGTCAGTGAAGTCGAGACACAACAACCTACCTCTCAAACAACAGTGGGCTGGCGGCTATACCCCCCCCCCCCCACACACACACACTTTTAACCAAAATTTTTATAGAAGCCTACTAAATTTCCAAATTATAGTCCTCCTAATTTTTCAGCTATCCTTCTTTTATAACCCCCTACTTTTAAAGGGGAACTAATGTCATCAAAGACTACAATGGCTTACCCGGTAGTAAGTTAGAGTTGCTTAACTGTGGAGACAAAGAGCGTGGACTGGCTGCTCCTGCCCTGGTAGCTTTCTTGTGTAGTTTTGGTCTAGTAAATGGTGATCCATTATTACCATTCTCCTTTTTCAAATCAATCAGTCGACTATCGCTGCTCTGTCTCTGAAGGGGATCTTTCAGTCCTCTGGAAGGCGATCTCCTACCCGCCTCTTCATGATCTAAAAGAATTTTCGCAACATTTATATTAGGCTCTGAATTTTTCTTCTTTTTATGTCTTGATAAAGGAGACTGTTCTTCTGGCGTGGATGGGATTGATGTGTCAGAATCTGTCTCTTCACCCATCAATCTACTAAGGCTGTTTTGTTTGGTAATCAGCTTCAATCCTGTTGAAGTTGATCTTGGTTTTGTCTGTAACACCTTTCCATTATCGGAACTCAGTCTCCCCTTCTTAGGCATTTCCTGGTCTTCCACGCACCAGGCCTCTACTGACTCACGTGACATGGCTGAACCAATTTTTCTCGCTGTGCGCATGCGTGGGATATCAGTTGTTCCAGGTATTTGATTGACCGATGGTCTTTCTTGAGTCGAATCTATACTTCTCTCATCATCTGACTGCTCGGGGTAGCATCGTAATCGGTTTATAAATGACATCTCGTGATCGTCACGGGTCTCGTCCAGGCTAAGATTTGACCTAGATATTATCATAATAATCGACAATCAGAGCAATTTTTAAAGAGTCGGGAACGTACGGTATCGTAACTCTTAATTAAATGGCTTCTGCTCTGAACCAATCAGAAAGCAAGAAAACAGGCACCACCCAATCACAATGCTTGATTGCAGAAGCCATTTAAGAGTCACGGTACCATAATTTTTTCCTATTATACGTTAACTGCTCTAAAAGAAAGTTTTACTGGATATTAGCCGTACAATAAACTACTTTTAGTGCAAAGCATAAGGTGGCCCACGTCGTCTTTCACAGCTATGGATCCAATGGATCGGGTCGCTGTTTCGAGCGCTGCGGACACCAAAAGTGAACGGAGTTTGTTTGATGTGTTGTTCTCCTTCCTTGCTACGAGGGTTTTTCTCCGTGTTCTCCGGTTTTCCTCCCTCCGTAAAAATCAATGCGTGAATAAGAGTGTTGTATGTTTAGAATACAGCTATTTCAAAAATGTTGACGGGGCGAACGGCGAATGGCGAACGGCGATCGGTGATTGGCGATTGCACGACCGAAAGCAACTGTGGGGCACCAAGAATATCTTCATATTCATTTCTTAAGTACTTGAAAGATGTCTACACCATTCAGCGAAGACCTTAAAAGGTAGTGCAGACATTTTTAAAGTTCGTTTCGGTCGTGCAATCGCCAATAACCGATCGCCATTCGCCGTTCGTCTCGTCAACCATTTTTGAAATAGCTATATACGAATGTTCTTGTAGTGTGTGAATGAACTCGGGGATATTAGCATTATCTGCTAATCTAAAATCCGAGTATAAATAAAAAAGATTATAACATTATCATTAAAAGCAAGCAGAGATAAATTGATTTTTTTTAGTTATTAGAGCAAGCGACTAACTGACCTGCTGTTGATGCTGCTCATCTTTTTAATCCTCATCCATTTCGCATTTCTACGCTCCCTGAGAAGATGTCGTTTTCGATAGAAAACAAAAACTCCGATGGCAGTAAACAAGATAACCATGACAACACAAATGGATACGACTATAGTCAAGGGAAACGACGAGGTGACAGCTTTCACTTCGGGTTTCTGGTACTCCTCTCCATCGATTTTTAGTTCTTTGATTGCAATAAAAGTGATATCATCCACGTCCAACGAGTACCCTGATTTAAGCGAACTCCAAATCATTTCAATGAATAAGTTCAAACCAGAAACGCGGCCTGTGGCATCGAACTGCACATGGATACTTCCTGGTGACAGTTTGACAGTTGCTATGGTAACGTTATAAGTACGGGGTCGAAGGTCATCGAGGAATGCTTTTATGAATTGATCCTTCCTTCCTTCGACTGATGCAAACTCATTTTTGAATCTCATTGCAATGTTTTTTGTGACAATCGGATTTCTACAGGATGAAGTTGATTGGCCAATGTTAACCAATAGCTGTGGAGAATGACCTTTGGTTGCTAGGAGACGGGCATCGGGTGACAAACGTACATCGACTTCAGCGGCGTAGAGTGGGTCGGGTGACACACTGAAAAATGGAACGACATTAGGGGACGGACGTCGTGGATTCCGGGTAACTTGAATCATAGAGATACCGACATCTTGCAATTCAAGGAGCGATTCCAGGGATTCTATTTCATACACACCATCACTAGCCGATTTTGCTTTGATTATACCACCCCACAATCCACCATGCCCATCGTATACCTTGATTACTTCTCCCTTAGAAAATGTCGTCCCTCTTATTTGACTTCTTAGAATCTCTTGCTTATTCGAGAACTCAAAATACACTTGCGTATCTTTCTGGCGAGCTGGTGTCCCGTCTCGGTTGACAAGAATTGTGGAAATACTCAACGCGCATTGGTTAGTCTCGTTTCTGTAATCAGGTTTAATGATTTGAAGAGAAGTAAGGAAGCGCACTTGATCTACCGCAGCGCGAAGAAGAAGAGAGGCGTCAGATTCTTCGATAACACCGTCCAAATTGAAGTCCATCTTGCGCTTCTGATAAAATAACAAAAAGAGGGTTTTTGAATATGCATGAAGAGCGGGTTTACATATATAATGATGTGCTTATATAGCGCATTTCACGCAGTCTCGATGTTCTTCATAATCATAGTCTGTGGATGACTTTACGGACTGTATATTTAGGCGCCAAAGGAAGCCATTGGTGAGAACTATAGCACTGGGAATAGACTGTTGAAACGGCAAACATTTCCCTACTTTTATTCGAACAATTCAACACGTTCTTTAATGTCCCCCATGACACAAGTTAAGGAAGGGATGAGAGACTTACGGCTTAAAGTCCTTATCCGAGAAGACTTAAAGGCCTAACCATTTGCAGATATTATTACAAAGGCAGCAATTTCTCCTCAGTTATTTTAAGACCCTGAGTGTTGGTCCGGCCGGACTCGAACCACGCCAAAAGACCGATGCTCAACTGACCTGAGTCAATCAGGAGGTGGTTACGAGATGTAATCTTAAAGTACCTTAACTTTCGAATGGCTTCTTTTCTGAACAAAGCAACATGCAGAAATGCGCAAATTTATTTAATACAAAAATTTTAAAACGAAATAGCAGTTACGTGAACTCAGTTGATAAATCAAAACGATATCTGAATTCTCAATCTACCCCGCATGTTGCATATCGAACGATCTTAGTAAATACTCTTGCTATCAAACGGACGCTGTAGCTAATGACTTCTAAGACTTCAAAATGTCACTAACAGGCACGGCGAAGAAGAGGAGAGAATTGGGAAGCTGAGGGGAGTTCCCCGACTTAAAATATCATTAATTGACCTCCCCCAATTAAGATACCCCTTAATTGACTTGTAAAAATATCTCGTAAGGCTACAGACAATTCTCTTTACTTTTTCACAACATACCCCTCAATTGGAATTTCGCTAATCGAGCTTTTCTGCTCTCCCCCTCCCGATCCAATTGGAAATTTTGCTGTCTCATTCCTGAATAAAGCGTCAACTCACTAACCCTTTCATCTGTATGGTATTTGCACATTCCATATTTTAAATGACTTTCTGAACACAGCATAGTTAAAGCCGCATCGTAGAAATCAAACCCACAATTGTCCACATCGCCCAGCTGGTCAGTTCTAGGCGGCTTGCATTCTCTTGACTTATATTCGGATCGATGAACTAAATTTATATCTATAACATCACTAGAAGAAACCCTTATGAATGGATCATCGCTACTAATCATTCGGAACATCAAATCTGTGACGTAACTAGGGTGAGGGTTCTCACTATTGACAACGTTGATAAGAGTGATTCTACCGCTCTCAACACTGTAAGGGATGTCGTCTTTAACTCCTTGGAATTGTAAGATAGTCTCATCGTAGTCTAAAGTGATGTTATAAGCCAAGAGAGTAAAGCCTGTTGTGTTTATATGTATAGGGATCGGTCTGTAATAGTACATTATTGCTGGCCCGGTCAGGTTACCAATATCAACACCGCCCGAACGCGGCTCGGTGTTGCAGAAGAAATCCAAACTCTTAAAATCATTGGCCATGTGTTTATTGCTGACAGTCACTCGCTCTGGATATGAAAGGTCTTGTCTTAAAGTCACTATTCCATTCTGATTGACATTAGCTCCTATACCTGGTTTACAATCAAACTGTACAAGATTGTTGTATTCCCTAAAGTCATCAAAAGTGATAACGACTAAGTCACTCATCTGGATCGTGACCTGGATACGACCTAGATCACTCCCTGCAGCTCCCAACAATGTTTGATCAACCAGAGAAGGAATTTCAACCGATAAAATCTCAACAGGTGTAATAACGTTATTAATGACGTGCAGATCAATTCTTGGGGAAGTCAAATTGCCAATTTTTCCATACGCACTGAACTTGCCGTATGAGCTAGTGCGGTCGATTCTAAGTCGATTCTTAGGGCTTGGACCGATTTTCGCCAAGACGCCTACGTCATTGTTCGTCAAGTGAAATGACGTGGTATTCAACTCAGTGACACTATATAAAGTGTTATCGGTCATTTTCATAAATAGCATCAAATCTGCTTGTTCAAAACCACCATCACTGCTACCAACACGTTGAAAATCGTTTATTAATACCATATGAGGAGAAACGAGAGACGACTCCAGTAATAACGATTTAAAGCCAACCACATTTATTTTGACTTGCATGCTGTAGACTCCTTGAACTTCAACAACGAGGACGCCCACTCCAACACGACCGGCTGTGTTGGCGTGAATGGCCCATTTGCGGTTGCTCTTGACAACAGAAAAGAGACCACGTGATAGAGTTTTATCGTCTAAGCGGACGCGTTTGTTGTCGTTAAACAAAATCTCTGTTTGGCCTGAAAAGAGTAGATAGGTTGTTATGGGTCGCCCACCACCGTCTGAACAAACACTGTGATTGGATGAAGAAACAAAAGAATAATAAAGCAAGACAAAACGA
>JANTNT010098315.1:0-11170 GCA_024752375.1 Entacmaea quadricolor
TCTCCATACTTTTTCTACTAAATCTTACCGAACGAGGCCTTTAGGTCCTCGTTTCCATGCCAAATTCGACCCAGTCTTGCTCTTACTGCAAAGGGTGTATACTAACTTACCAACCTATATTACCCTACCAACCTAAACCACCCTACCAACCTATATTACCCTACCAACCTAAACCACTCTACCAACCCAAACCACTCTACTAACCTTAACCAACCTACCAACCTTAACCACTCTACCAACCTAAACCACCCTACCAACCTAAACCACCCTACCAACCTAAACCACCCTACCAACCTAAACCACCCTACCAACCTAAAACACCCTACCAACCTAAACCGCCCTACCAACCTAAACCACTCTACTAACCTAAACCACCCTACCAACCTTAACCACCCTAAACCACTCTACTAACCTTAACCACTCTACTAACCTTAACCACCCTACCAACCTAAACCACTCTACTAACCTTTACCAACCTACCAACCATGAATAAAGCGAAAAGACAAATAAATGGCAGAACATCCTCAGCATCATTCCTTCGATTATCATTTTCCTGTTGGAAATCAATCCAAATCCCATCAAAGCATTATATGACTCTCCTTCTATCATGCTTGTTTGTGCTACAATTAGTGTATCTTTAAAACTTCAGATAAACACTGTTTTTCCAAGTGTTTCCTCGTCGAACATATCATTTTACTGCGGGTAAGCAATCTTAACAATTGTAAAAGTTAGTGTTTTTTTTTTAGACTTACGCTTAATTGACAGTTCCAAGCAACATTTACATCTATATCTATATTATACTTGTAAACATATATTTGTAGCTCGGAATAGAATGATATAAAACTTAATGTGGAAGGATCTTTTACATTGCAAATAGAATCGTTTAGTCATTCCTGATTCGCACAAGTGCAATGATTGGTCGATGATTGGTCGAAAGGAGTGTAAATTCGAAGTGGAATGACGTTGGGCAATAAGTCCCAAGTTGTTTTTGTCCATTTTCTTTCAAAAAAAAAAAAAGAACGACAACAAAATCTGGAAAACTCAAAAAATCTGAATCTCTGTGTGTGTATATGTAAAAGACCATAAATTAAGGCAAATTAAACAGACTATACGATTCAAGGAATTTGATATTTAAAAGTGCAAATGAATTGAAAGTTTTTATTGCTTTGAAATACGTTATTTATTGGTAGTCACAAGAATATCGTAGTAAATGTTATTTAAGATGGGTATTTTTTTAATATTTGAGAAAAACATGTCCAGTGGCGTCAAGCGGTTTACACGAATTAGAATTTTCTCATAAGTTTAGTACATTTTGATCCGTCAGTGTTTATGGTAAAAAGATTAATTGCCATATTCCCCGTTTCTCCTTTTTCGCTAGAATGGGTAAATCTTGTTCCCTATGATACGGGGAATACCAGAAAGCTCCGAATATAATCCCCTCTGAAGATAGGCCCATTATCACATGATTTTATTGTTCGTCTACTGTTCTGTGGCCAAGAGGACAGGTTTGGCAAAAAAGCCCAGGGCTTATATTTGGAGGTTTACGGTACAGGAATTAAGCTTTCAACTTTAAACAAGGACCGAAATTTACTTAACTTGTGAGAAAATTCGATCCCATGCAAAATCGTGTGACGTCACAAGGTTTTACTCAAATATTTTTTTAAAAAATCTTAAATAAAATTTACTGTGCTATTTTTTGGCTACAAATAAACTGCGTATTTCAAATCAATAAAAAAATTCAATTTATTTGCACTTGAAGTGTGTTGGAGAATACTAACTGCTGTAAACTGTGCATGCTGCTCGAGCTCGTAATTTAAATGCTACATATTAGGATGTTTTATGGGCCATATAAATTTAAATATACATAGACGTATTATTGATCTGAGCTATGCCTAAAAATCCAGGTAAGTTTAAATGCAGTTTTCATATGGTTTGCTAATAGATCGTCTTTCATATAGTTTGCTAATAGATCGTCTCCTAACTGAAGTTATTTACAATTTCATATATAGAGGGCCAAGCGTCTTGTCTTGTAATGTCACCTTTAGAGTTGATGCCAATGACGGAAATGCAATAGATGAACTGCTTATTGGTAGTCTGGAAGACAAACTCACTTCTTCCATTCAATTTGGTGGTATGTTCTTGTTTTGTTTCTTTTAATTATATTGTTATATCTCCCACATATATTTGGTATTGCGCCTAGTGGTGTGCCTAATGGTTTGCCTCGTGTTGTAAGGTGTGTCTGGTGGTGTGTCCAGCGTTCTGCCCAGTGTTCTGTCTAGTGGTGTGCCCAGTGTTTTGCCCAGTGTTGTTGTAGTTATAGTTATAGCTGTAGTTGTTGTTGTTGTTTGTGATTGGAATGTGTTTACTATAATCACGAGGGAATAAAAATTCCGAATACAACCCCTTCCAAACGATTTATTCTTTTTCAATTCTAGAAAATTGAAAATCGTCAGTAAAGTAAGATAATCAGTTCTGATCAGGTTTTGAGTGTAACTTTAACAATGCGTAAAGTTAGACTGATAAAGCTCTTTTAAACAACATAGTCAACTAAATAAATAATGTATGTATCCCACTGTGAAAAAGGGTTAAAAATAATTTGAAACTGGTTGATAACAAATATATATATAAATTCAATAGTGTTATTTGAGGCGGATCGATCAAAGAACACTAAAACAAACTATTTTATGAAGCTGATCTAAGCACTGGGCAAGGTTAACCCAAAGATTGCGTTTGAATTTAAGATAGTTCGGGACCCTTGCTACTCCGCGTTTTCAAAAAATAGATAAAAGTTGGATCACGCTTTATCCAAAAAACGTGCTCCATTGATGTCGTATGTTTTTAAAAACTGTGTATTAAAGAGGAGTGGTCGCCAAGTCACTAGTACCCAGTCCCCACCCAGCAAAAAAACACTCGATTCTAAATAATTTACAGCTTTTTATCTGTCTTAGCGCTATAGTTAGCACGGTGACGCCTTGTTTCTTTGTTTGGAACTTTGTCTTTCAAAATAGAAGGGAAAAACACCTCTTTTTCGACAGGAATTTGCTTTAATTTTCAAATCATCACCACTGTACAAATAATTTTTTCGGTTTTTGAATTGCCTTTGTTATAGGCCAAGAAAATTTTGTTTCCGGCGTAGTTTCTTAGTTGTAAAAGTATTAAAAACTGTTTTATACAATAGATTTTTTATGTTCTTTATTATGGTTAATTTAACTAGATTTTACAAAAGCTAGAACAAAAACAACCTTAGACGACCCCCTCACTCCAAAACGAGCACGGTGACACACCTTTTTTATTTCAATTTTTGCTTTTACTTATGTTGTTGTTCTTATACAAAAAGTTAGAAAAAAGTTTATTGCAGGATCTATGGGTTCTGAACTACCTTAAGACGTTGGTTTTTGTGAAGAAAGAATGTTTTCCTTGGTTACGTTACTTTAAAATAATGAGTATTATAAGAGTAGATTTAGATATACATAATGTAATAAATATAATTGACAAGAGCGCTCTTCAGTGTCAATTATATTTATTACAGTATGTTAAATGAGTAGTTCTCATAATCGTATATCCATCCTTTAAATTTATCAGTTCCAAACAATATTGCAGTATTACGTGGCTTCAACACAAGCGCGTATGACATTAACGTGACGCTAGAGATGCCTGATGAGGATGTGATTTTGAATGGCATCTTTCAGAAGTACACCCTTTTCTATCATCCAGAAGATGATATTTCGTTGCTTCAAAACAAATCGGAAGAGCGATACGAGACATCATGGAAACTCGAGAATCTCACCAGCTATCTTCCCTACAACATAACGTTAAGGCTAGATTATCTTGGAGGAACATTTCTAATATTAAGTCAAACAGTTTGGACTGGGGAAAGAGGTACACAGTTGCTTGTATTGTGCTAGTTGATCTCATTCAAGGTTTTTGCTGATGTTGTCGGAGACGAACAATGACTGTCAATGAGCTGTCTCTCGAAGGAGTTTTCTCTCACCACACTTCAACTTCCAATCGCCAAGACAGACTTCAAACTTTTTTATCAGACCGATTTGGAATATTTCCCAAAAACGTATTTTTGAGAATTTTTCCAAATCGCTGTGATAAAAAAGTTGGAATTCTCTCTTATCGACTTTCCCTTTGTGTGTAGTTGATAAACCACAAAATTTCTTTTCTGGAGCTCATCGAGATCGCGAGATATTTAAAAAAAACCGATTTCCAGGAATTTTGTTTATCGTTACTTATTGTTCTCAAGGTAACATTGATCGAGTTGAAATTGACAAAACTCTAAACTTCCATCCTTGCCCAATTATTGGTGCAAACTGGCGTTCTGATCAGCTAAGGATAAGTCTATCAATCCGATGAATGAAAAGTAGAAGTGTGGTCAGAAAAAAACTACTTCGAGACACCTTAAATAGATTTCACTTGCCATTTAATTACATGTTCCTGAATCACATACGCCAACGTTATATTTAGAAAATTAATAATTTGTGTTTGCAAAAGTCAGTAATCAGTATTTTTAAAGTTGTGAAGAAGTATCATAAAGCCCAGTCAGGATCTCGACTTTATCACTGCACATTGTACATCAAACCGTTTTATAACCAAACCCGGGACATTTGGCTGTCGTTGCTACATCAGACAGAACTTTTCTGTTTATATAATAAACTGTGCTGTTCATTCTTTTTTCCGCATACCGCAGTTCCAGACGGGCCACCTCTAAATTTTGAAGCGATGCCTCTAAACTCTAGCTGCATAAAGCTACAATGGCAAGATCCTAAACCGCATGTCCCTGGAAGAATACGAGGTTTCAATATAACCTATGTAAAGTCAAATGAACCTGATGCGGATACAAAAATAGTGATTGTCTATTATTCGAACCAGACAATATATCACCACGAACTCTGCGGCTTGTTAACAGAGACTTTATATGATCTGAAAATAGCGGCTTTCACCGTTGGATTGGGGCCATTCACCCCTAACAGGACAGCTTGGACAACTAGTGCAGGTAAACGTCGCTCATTATGGATATTTCAGCGGAAATCTGATTGACTTGATTATCAAGATGGAAATGCATATTTGGCGAACAAAAATTTATCGCCGAATAATCAAACCAAAACTGCCCGATAACATATAAATATCAAATAATACCTTTAAGTCATTTACACAGTGATCATTTTTTTGACTGTTATTCATTTTACTCACTTTGTATTTGATTTTCCTTTCCTTATTCCAAGTTCCCTTAACTCCCCCTGGCAACGTAGTCTCAATGAACGCCACTGAGCCAAACGACCCAACAAGCACTTGTCTCGTATCGTGGGAAGCACCGCTAGCCAGTACGACAAATGGCAATCTGACGTCTTACCGAGTTGTGTATACTGATCTAAAGGGAAATAAAACTATCTTTTGTGAAGTCGGGACTTGCAACACGAGTAAGCTCCTCAAAGATCTTAAGTTGTACGGATTGTATAAGGTGGTCGTGTCCGCATCCAATTTTAAAGGTCATGGTCCATACAGTGAGCCAGTGTTTTGCTACACCGAGGGAACAGGTGTGTATCACTCTTATTTATCAAAACTGAACATTTTTACCACCAAGACTCCTTAATTTCGACCTCGGAAAAACATCTTAGTGAAAGTAAGATGCTTCGATCCAGTTACATAAAAAAATCAGTTTATTGGATCAATTATTGGAGAATTCCCAGGGCTGTGAACCAATCGAAGCACATCACTGGCAAAAGTTTAATATGGATTTACATAATATATTTATCATATAATTGATCATTCAGCTTACGCCTGCTTCAATCGTTCATGAAAAGCTTTAAAATGAAAGAACAAAAATAAAGTGCGGTAAAATAGTGAGACTTAAAAACTCGAATAAGTTTTCATACAAATTAAGCTTTAAGAAGGCATCTTGTAGTAGAAATAGCTCCCTCAAACCAACTCGATCTGATACAATTATAAAAATAATAACTCTAAGTTTATTCAATTCAAAATTCAGTGCCCGGTGCTCCACCTCAAAACGTCCAAGCATTGGGTAGTGGCCCAACAAGCTGCCATGTCAAATGGGAAGGCGTCCCAAAGGAATTTCATAATGGACTGATCCTAGGCTATAACGTCACCTACCTTAAAGAGAACGACCCTGATACAGATTTGAAGTTTAAGATTGTTGATGGATTGACGAGTAACTCAACGGAATTGAAAGAACTGGGAAAGTTTGCCAAGTACAATATCAGCATTGCAGCTTTCACTGAAAAAGGACTTGGAAATGAAAGTGGTCTTCCTTCAACAATGTGCCAAACTGAAGAGAGTGGTAAGCTTTTTTCAATGCAATGATGACGAATAAAAAGCATTGCAAGTTACGCTTGACATGTCACACGTATCAATTTTTTTTCGCACTGTTGCGAAAAGTAAACGGCTGTTCTACTTATCTTGCAACTCGCAGTGCAGTTTTTTGTTGCGTTGCGAGTTGCAAAGAAGGGAGGCTACACGCGCAAGTTCTTCTCCAACTTGTCTTGCAAAGGTGTTGCGTTGCGAACTGAAAGAAAAATTGTCCCATGTAACATGATCTTAAAGATTTTCACAAATTCATTGTAGTCGAACTTCACCTGTGCCGAATGTAATTAGATCAGAGGAGACCGCCTAATTATCTATTGTGTTTAATGCAATCGTCATATGAAAAGCTCGACGTTTGAAACAGGCCTTAAAAAAAGAAGGAATGTGAAGAAACATTGCTGAAATTAATTATAAGAAATGAACTGAAAATTTAACTAAACTGCTAACTTATCACTGAATCTTTTAGCTCCCGACGGCGTTCCACTAGACGTGACTGAATTAGAAAAGACCAATACAAGCTGTACGTTTTCATGGAAACCGATTCCTCCTGAATTGGCTAACGGCATCATTCGAGGCTACGAGGCTACAATTCATAACGTCAATACAACAGACCCAGAGGGCATTTTTATAGGATTTCAAATGACTTGCGCCGAAGGATCAAATTCGACTTTCAAGAACCTCAGGCCTTTTCATATGTATAATATAACCTTGGCTGGATTTAACTCAAAGGCCGTAAGCAACAAGAGTTTGCCGTTGCAATGCTTGACGGATGAAGAAGGTAAGTGCTAGAAAGCCTATTTTTTTCAAACGGTTTTTTTTAAAGTGAAAAATAATCATAGAAATAGTTCACAAAGCTTTCGACAACATTAATTTTGTAGTTAGTTTCAATTAACTGAGCGCTTGAACCCGTGAATGTTGCCTTGACCCTTTTCCCTGATTGATGCGCTATTTCAATTTTACGTTTTCATCGGAGCTAACTGAGTAGTGCTTTGACGCGCAGACAATCCTATCTTTGCATCATGACTCTTCATGAGCATACCATTTAATCCACCTTTTCCAACCTAGTCCCTTTCTCTTTCTCATTCCGGCCAATATATATCTGACCAGCTTCAACGTTTCAAGGATCGGTTCTTGTAAACTTTAACCCCCGAAAAACAGTATAAGATTAACAAAACACACAAAAAGCCCATGCTTATATTATAGCCACTATAAAAAGCATAGAAATCATCTCCAAAGAGAAGTACTTCTTTAAAGTTGCGACGAATGTTTTCTTACACTAAGTAATACTGCATTGTTTTATTTACTTTTTCACAGCTCCGCTCGTACCTCCACCTAACATAAGGTGCAAAACGAAGACATCTAGTATCATCGAAGTTTGTTGGGACGAGGTCCCTCTGAGTCTTAGGCAAGGCATTGTACGAGAATACCATGTGTCATACGAGGCTACGAATCAAACATGGTGGTACACCAAAGACTTCATTAGCAACATATCTATCACTCCTCCTGTTCTTTGCTGGAATCTGACTGAATTGGAAGAGTATACACCATATGCTATGAAAGTAAAAGCTGTTACTATCAAGGAGGGCAACTTTAGCGAAACGCCAGTGGAATGCACGACCGGTGAAGGAGGTGAGTTAATTGCTGTAATCCACCTACTTGCTCTCTAAAAAGGAAAGTGAAGTTGAAGAGGACGCACTGTCGGGTAAATAGCAAGTTCGAGGGCAAGAAACACTTTTTAGTTTAGTTTTCAATCAATAAGTACATGAATTGGACTGACAGCTTGTTGGTCTTTTCTTTAGTTCCAAGAGATCCACCACAAAATGTCGCAGGACGCAATACAAGTGCGTACAGTCTGTTAGTTTCATGGAAAGATCCAGTCAGGGAACAACCAGGAATTGTTCGCAGTTTTGTTGTCTTTTGGCGCATATGGAATGCTTCTGAAGAAACAACTGTTAATGAAACTGTACCTGCAACAAAAAAAACCTTTCACATCACTGGTCTGAAACTGCATACAATGTACTGCTTACAGGTAAAATTAACATTTGTTTTAATTTTAATATATTATTTTCTTGCTTGCCTTTTTGTTGTGTCGCAGCTGATGCCCATGCCACTCGTTTCCATGTTACCTTCGTGTTGACGTGTGTTGCCCTCGTGTTGCCGTGTGTTACCCTCATTGCTAAATTGCCTGCTTATTGGCACGTTTCCCTCTTATTGCCACGTTGCTCTCTTTGCATTGTTCCCTCTGGTTGTCATGTTTCCCTCTTGTTACTATGTTGCCCACTTGTTCCCATGTTGTCCACTTTTTGTCATATTTCCCTCTTGTTGCCCACTTGTTGCTATGTTGTCCAATTGTCATTTTTCCCTCTTGGGACATGCTGTCCTCTTGTTGACATGTTGTCCTCCTGTTGACATGTTGTCATCTTATTGACATGTTGTCCTCCTGTTGACATGTTGTCCTCTTTTGATTTAGGTTGCTGCTGTAACAGATGGAGCTGGAACAAAAAGTGATTGTACCTACACCTTTACTGATGACAAATGGTTGCCTCGTAAGTTAAATATATTAGGAGTGGTTTTACTTTTTCATTTATTGAATATTTGAAATGTAAGACTAGAATCGTATAATCCTTAATCACGCCACTTCAAATGCTGAACTGATAGGGCGATGATTGGTCGGGCGAAATCTACACTGTAAGTGATGTCACGCAAAGCCGAAGTTCATTTTTCCATTAAAAAAAGGACTATAAATTCAAGTAAAACTCAACAACTCTAAATTAAAAACATTCATGACTCCGCGATAATTCCCCAGAAACATACAACCCAAAATTCCTTGGAATTAACCTCGTCAACTGTGGAATTTTTCTATAAACGTCTTCCAAACTAAAATGGGTTTTGTCCGTAAAATAGCCACTATGCATTGAGAATGCAGACTATCAAATATTGTTCGAATTAGAAAGATCGTAGTTCCAAAATTTGGAATCCAAATTAGAATCATTGTGGTTTCAAAATTTGGAGTCCAAATTAGAATGATTGTGGTTCCAAAATTTGGAGCCCAACTTAATTAGAATAAATGGATATGGTGAAAACTAGTCTGGATAGTGAAAATCTGTTAAATTTAAGCACCGTCTGCATAGACGGCGGAGCAGGAGAGACAAGGAGCTCTAGCACTCTCCCCCTCTCCCCCCACGCGAAAATTTGGGAGGCTCAGCCCCCCACGTTTCGGCACCGAAAATATTGCCAGCAAAGCATTAAATATGTTTTTCAAAATATTCGGTACTGGTACTGGTATTTTTTCACAGTTAATATTAGATTTCATCGTGATTGTGATTGACGAAATAAAATGATGATATGCTGTGTCAGGAGGTTTTTGAGATATTCGGCCCTTATTTAAAAATCCAATTTACCGGTGTGTCTGCGATAAACATGGTCCTGGCAGGGGAGTCGAATATAGAATGTCAGGCTAAAATTAAAAGTTTCGACTGTCGAAAGTAAAAATAAATCTGCCAGTGCAAAAATAAATAAACAATAATATCATTCCGACTTTTCGGCGATAGGTCTTACCTTAACATTTTCGAATGAAGTAACAATTAAGTGGAAATAGAATACTGCAGACATTTTAATTTGTGTTATATACTATCATAGTATGTCTACACGGAAATAGCACTTACGTACCTTTTTCATTTTATCATGATTATAGTTAAATGAAAAAAGAGTAGCTCTTTGATGATAATATAAGCTAAATTAAACAGAAAAATCCAAACATTTTCAGAGTTTTGTTGTTGTTGTTGTTGTTGTTGTATAAACGAAAATAAATATCTTCGGTATAGGTATCACCTTTTTTTCTTCTCTGCCTCAATTTGTTAGGCTCTAAAGGTCTTCCACGTTTCAAAACACTCCGCCGCCTCTGGTCTGGTTGAAATTATATCACTGACGTTTCGGACGTTTGTCCGCTATAAACGTCCGAAACGTCAGTGATATAATTTCAACCAGACGGTGCTTAAATTTAACAAATTTTCACTATTTTAAATTAAAATAACTTTTTTTCGGAAATTTTGGTTCTAACTGGAATGATTGTGTTTAAAAACGTTTAGTTCAAACGGAGATCATAAGATTTCTTTTAACATTTTACTAAAATGAAAAAATATTATACAATTTTCGTTTATTTTTTGGACTCTAGCTCCCGACGGAATTCCAGCCAACTTGACCGAAATAAACAACAGCACAGAAACAAATTGCTCTCTTCAGTGGAGTAAAACTAACAACAGCAACCCTGACCCAGACGGTCGTGTGCTTGGCTACCACGTATTTTACAGAATAGCTGGTACAAATGATACGGAAGAGGTGGTTGTAGTGACCGGGGTTAATTCGACACAACAAGTACTGCAGTCTCTGGAGGAATACACAAAATACGAAATCAGGGTAGCTGCTTATAATCTATATGGCGTAGGCAACAAAAGTAGTGTAATGTTGTGTCACACTAAAGAAGACGGTAAGAATCTACATTGATTATTAGTTTAGATATCTTATACAGCTATTTCAAAAAGTGTTGAATACTGAAAACTGTATAGCACATTCCAAGACCGAAATGCGTTGTTGTACGTTTTGGAGCCCAAGCGAGCGTCGATTACAAATGGATTGTCAGACATTCAGTAGTAAGGGCCTGGTGAAAATCGGACACATCGTGGCGGCAACATTGTGTCCTCCGATGTTTCTCATCATGGCAAAACACGGCACCATTAGAGCAGATTTCGTATGACTGTGAAAAAACACGACACGCGACACGGTCACGGCACGGATTCCTCCAATCATACAAGGCAAAACATTTCAAGTCAACGTGTCACGTCATCGA
>JANTNT010098426.1:0-11169 GCA_024752375.1 Entacmaea quadricolor
AAGATAATTGTTGAGTGAAGCTTCAGCGTGTTGTCTTTTGGACAGAAAACAGAGGCGAACATTTACCGGACATTACAGCTACATATAGGTCAATCAGTACAGGACAGAATTGTTTACTTTGTTACAATACAATATTTAGGCCATGCTTCACTAGTACACGGCTTGTGATCGATCACTCATATCACATCATATTGTTAACGCATGTTATTGAATTGAACAAACCTTTTTACAAGCTTTTCTAAAGTTTTTTTGTGGGATATGTTCCATGTATGGCGGACTTTCCCAGATTTCGCACTTTTTTGCATTTTCTCTTATATGGTACTGCAAAACAGTTGACAAAATAAAAAGCAATCAAATTCCAAGATATTGCTAAAATCAATGCAACATGCAAAAAACCTCTATATACAAAAAAGATGCAAATTGTTTATATTTGAGCCACTGGTCATAGTTTAACATAATTTTTCTGTTGCAGTCACGCTCCTCTAAATTCTAGACCAAGTTGGAAAACAAAGGTTATCGTGATTATACCTTGAAAGAACTCATAAACAAGATTAAAAAGTTAAGACAAAAATAAAAGACTGAACAAGACAAGACAAAGAGAACTGGCACTGGTCGTGGAGTAAAAAAAGTGGAAGTATTTGGAGGCCATGGACAGCATCTTGTGTCAGAGCAATGTCAATCCCTCAGTAGTGATGCTAGAAAGTGATGTAAACAGTAAGGAAGAAACGACTAATCCAGGTACGTTCTGCATCGCATAAAACAACCAAAAACGCATATGCATTTCACTGGGCAACTGCTTAAATTACTGATTTGCTGTAGGAATTCAATTCTATAATGCTGGACTATTTAACATAGCTTCTTAAACGCCTTCTATTTCTAGTTGATGAAATGACAAAGAAGTATGGGCAAGGAAATAGAACAACCTAAAAGTGTAATACTTGTGACTATGAAAAAGAGTTCTACTCAGAAGGAGTCCATTTGTCAGAAACAGGAGTGATAAGAGTATACTCAGAAGGAGATGAATAATGTTGCCCTCGCTGTGGTAAAGAAAGTAAGTCATGAGAAATGCTGTCTGCAAAACAGACATTGAAATGGTCCCTAGTTGTTGACATTTGTTTGTGCAATTTATAGTGCAGCTGTTAGAAAAGCAAAATTTACCTAACATTGTTACGTATGATATATTGTTGCCTTTGGAAAATCGTTTACGATAGGCACAGTAAGATAATAAAGACTGAAAAATATCTGCTACACAACTCCTGTTAAGTTATTTTTCTTGTTAACAATGTATTCACTACTTCATATTTTGATAACATAATTTTTACCTGTTTCGTGTGAATTACTTAACACTTATTGTCTTGGACCGAGGGAAACTGTTTTGTGGTCCCAAGACCGACAATGTTTCCCTCGGTCCAAGTCAATAAGTGTTTTGTTATATACCAACTGTCAAATAATAACATGTAGCTGTGATAACACAATTTGTATTCCAAATCTAAATGAGGTGGAGAGCGTGCTAGTTTCCCATGGCAACTGCTCTGAACAGGCCACAATACGTTGACCAGCAATAAAACGTTTGCAACCTTGATTGACCTTTAGCACTGCCAAGGTCAATCAAGGTTGCAACTTCTGGTTTTGTTATTACTGTCAAACAGCATATTGTTGCCCGCTCAGAGCCGTTGCCGGGGAAACAGGACAACTTGTTCACGTGCATGTGTTACCCTCTCGTTCAATCAGGCACGAGAAAATGGACTTTGACAGCTGATATATAACAAAATTTCTTATTTCACTGGTTAAATTTGTGACAAAATAATTTGCCAATGCCTCTCTGGTATCTTCTGCTCCTCCCTCATTGGCATCATTATACGCTGTTTGCACACTACTTGTTGGAATTAGACCCTGTTCCCATTGAGGGAGAAACTCATTTTTCTGGGCTCCACATATATTATGAAGGATGCAAGAGGCTGAGACAATGGTCATGATGTTGCGTACTTGCGTATTCGTTTAGTAAATCTTATAAATCTGCATTTCCAGCGACCAACAGTGTTTTCAACAGTCATGCGTGTGCGACTAAGTCGATTATTAAATACTTGTTCTGTTGCTGATACATTGCCTTTATCAGGATAGGGTTTCATAAGCCACGATAAAAGTGGGTATGTGCTGGGTCACCAAGAATAATTGGTGGGAATACTTACTTTCTTACAATCGACTTTTGAAAACAATTTGTTACTGTTTGCTTTCCTAAAAATCTCTGAGTTTGCTAATACACGTGCATCATGGACACTTCCTGGCCAGCCAATAACAATGTCCCTAAACAGATAATTGCAGTCTACAACTGCTTGCATGATCATACTATGAAATCCCTTACGGTTGATATAATCAATATGGCTTTCAACAGGTGCAAGTAAGGGAATATGTGTTCCATCTATGACACCGGCACACATGGGAATTCCCCATCTCTCTTCAAATCCTTGGATGACTTTAACAAGGTTATCTCCCTGGGGAAAGTTTATGACCTTCAGCAATCGTTTTGTTATGGCTTTGCACACCTCTCTAACACAAAGACACACAAAGGGAGCAGATCGAATAAATTTCTAATTGTTCTGTACTCGGCAGTAGAGGAGAGGTAATACAGTGTCAGTGCAAGGCGATGCTTTGGCTCAATTGCTGTTCGCATAACAGTGTTGCGAATTATGTCTTTTCTAATTGATTCCAAGATGAACATAAATGTCGTCTTAGTAATTCTAAAATTCTCGTACCATTGTTGGTCTGTAAAGCTTTCATCCACCATTTCAAACCAAGCAAATGAACTCGTTCGTGTCCACAAGTCCCTCGTTCCAAGTGGGTTACAACAAACTAAAATGGCCTGTAATAGCTCCAACCTGCGCCGTTTTAAAGACATCAAAAAGGCGGGATTCAACTATTTGTATTTGTAGAAGATTTTTAGGTCTTTTTTGCGTTTTTTCGTCGAATAGAGATACAACAACAGACTTAAGTTATTCGCCATTTTGTTTCCTATTGTGAATAGCCGCTGGAAAAATACACAGAAGGCTCCAAAACTCAGGAGGACCTGTTCGGTTTTAGGAGAGCCCAGTTGGAAGTTGGCCCGTCTGGAAAAGAGAAGAATTTCGCCGTGTAAACGCAATTTCGACGAGCCCAAAAATGTGGCACGCGTGCCAAATGTTAAGAGTACCGTACCAAAATAGTTGTTGTGTAAATGGGCCTTTAGTCCCTGAATTCCAAGAGCCAAAACTAACACGATCTAAATTTGCGCGCCTTTTCGGATTTACAGATCACATGACACTGGACTTTGGACCGATTGCCATATTTGGGTGGTTCACAATGCTCGCTCATGAATATACAAACAGGCATCCCCATTTTAGTACGTGTTCCTCTTCTCAAGTAGACTTTTTAGCCAATAACACTTAATTAAACCTTATAAAAAATTTAATATCGAAATAACCAAACAACTAATAAGTGTTTCAACTTTTATTCACACATTTTCAAGTAACATACGGCATTAACGAGGCATTAACAGCATTTCGGCCCGTATTCAAACCTTGGGTTGACTGTGGAATCATGTGACCAGGCCTTATATTTCGATCGCCATGATTCAGATTCTGAATCGAATATTCCATCTAAGTATGCCGTTTGCCGTTCAACATGTACGTAAAAAGAGAAAGAGAATTCAACGGCCTTGTCCTTGTTCTATCTGCAAAGGTGGAAAAACGTGTTCACTAAAGGTTATATATCGTCACTTACAAGTATTTGGACGAAATGATCATGACACTTCGAGCTCGAACGAGCATGAAGACTTCGGGATGCCACTCAACAACTCTTCGAGTGCGGACCACATATCTGTAGCTGAAAGTAGCGCCCATGCTTATAGCTCCAGCTCTTCTTCTGATGAGCAAACCTTCGAGGCCTCGTCATTGGGATCACAAGATGATAATGAAGGCAACGCGAACATTGCCGCTATTGGAGATGTTGAGGCCCATGGCCAATTTTTACCTCCTTCTGATAATGAAAACAAAATTCACCAGCAAGATTCGAAATATCGTCTGCAATCAAGTGATTCTTTGGACCACGATACTAATGATTCTCTGTCTGACTCTGACGATTCAACAAGCTGCACTCACTCCGACAGCTCAGAAGATGACGAAACACTTCTCGAGGATACCGATATTTATTCAAGTGCTAAAGCTAAATTACCCCTTCAAGATGGTAGTTCAACTACTGTTCTAGAAGCACTGTCAGGATACAACTGGTTTACTGAGTTCCCTGCAAATAGTAAAAGTGCTTTATCAATCATTTTTTCACTGAACGAAAGCCTCTTACCATTTCCCAACAATCTTCCAGGATATTATGAAGCACGTGCCTTTATAAAACCATTCCTTATTCAAATGAAGACCCTTTATGTCTGTATCAATGATTGCATCCTTTACAGAAAGACAGACAGGTATGACTAATCTAAACTATAAGCTTGCCCTGTATGTGCTGCCAGTCGCTATTCGTCTGGTCAAAATCCTGTAAGAAAGTTTAAATATTTTGCTCTTAGTCGTCGGTGGAAACGTATGTATGGGAGTGCCAGCATCTCCGAGGTTCTTCAAAACCATAAAGGGAAAAACAGTCATTTGATGAGTGACATGCACAACAGTCCAACATGGTTGAAAGCTTTCAGTAAAAATGATTTTCTAATGGTGACTCGAGGGGAATATGTGTGCAAATATCAACAGATGGGGTCTGTCCCTTTAGGCTCTAATAAGTTATCATATTCCATGTGGCCCATCATGCTTACAACATTGAATCTCCCTCGCAATATTAAAAATATGTTTGGCAACATAATGCTAGCTGGTGTTGTTCCAGCCAAGGTTGGAGGATCAGAACCAAAGTCCCTATACCCATACTTAGAAGTAGTTGTGGATGAGCTTTGTGGAGTCCAATTCTATGGTGCATCCAACAAGAAGCATTTTTGAATTTAAAAATTCAAAGTTTCTCTTCTGAATTATATACTTGATTACTCGGGATGTGCCAAAATCTTATATGCTGTTGGTCCAAATGCCTTACAACCACATGTGGTGTGGTTTGAGAGGTAATAGATGCATATGACATTGTGGTTTACTTTATGTTGACCATGTTATTTTGTTCAAGTACACATAAATTAAGACCTGCTCATATGAGAATTTTTTAATAAATTTTATGTGCCAATTTTTATTTGCTCGTTTATTTAGTCCCTATCGTGTGTTTATCACAAAAACACTGAACATACGTTATATTTTTTGTC
The DNA here is from genome assembly GCA_024752375.1 of Entacmaea quadricolor. Taxonomy (NCBI): domain Eukaryota; kingdom Metazoa; phylum Cnidaria; class Anthozoa; order Actiniaria; family Actiniidae; genus Entacmaea; species Entacmaea quadricolor. Next base: position 5,279 of record JANTNT010098426.1, read on the forward strand.
ATAACACACTGGCCACAACTTCATTTTGGCATTTAAATTATTTATTTTGAAACTTGCCTATAGTGGCGTCAGCTGTTAATTTATTTTTTCATTCACATTGATTTCAAATAAAACTGACTTCTGTATTTAAAATTTTTCTTACGTTTGTTTAAGGGTGGTATGTGGACTTGCTTGACAAGACAGTATTCATTGAAAATAGGCGTTTCTTACCAACAGATCATGGACTACACAAAGAATAGTAAAAATCCTCCAGAAGCAACAACAAACGAAGACATCCTTTGGAACTCTGTGGCATATAGCAATGCTAAAAATAAGACGCATGCAGCCAACATTGCAAAGGCCACTGGATCAAAGGGTGTCACCTGCTTTATGTTGCTACCAAATGATGATCGACCAAATCAGTGTTTCCCTGATGTGATGCACAATTTAAAAAGTGTTGTGACAGCATTTGTTAATTTAATTATTGGCAAAGGATACCATGAGAAAGCAAGGAATATGGAAAAAAGGCTTGGGATATTCAAGGAATCAGAACATCCAATTGCATCTTCTGGCAAATGGTAAGATATATAGCAGTTAGATGATGATGATGCTGCTGTAGTTTTCATATTTATCTTCACTAATTTGAAGATGTAAAAAATGGAAAGCTCAGTCAATATACCTGTTGAACATTATTTTAAAGTGCAACATAATTGTTAAGCATCTTTTTTTTGCGGTCACTGCATTTATTGTGTGTATAAAAATTTATTCAGATTTTTCAAAAATTCTCAGAAATTCAACATTGTAATTTAATAATATAGAATAAAATAGTTATTTACCAATGATTTAATTAGACAAACATTGAGCATCTACATAATCACAAACTGATAATAATTGCTTGGCATCATAAACTTACATGTGCAGTAATGGAAGAAACCTGTTCAATTTGTACACAATCTTCTCATATTATTTCAGGTCCAAAAAAAGAACTCCAATGTCTTTGCCTTTCTTGTTATCCAGACCAGAGTTGAAGTTAGCAGATGCTCGTATAAAGAATGTTGTGTGGTTCCAACTGGTTATGAGTGGACACTCTAACCTTTTTTTCTAAAAAAAAACGTACATGAAATCTCATGATTGGAAGCATTTAAAACATAATAACTCAAATGAAAAAGCATAGACCTATGTGCAAGACCTATCGTTTTAAGTCATCATTCAAGACTTATATCAGTGAGTTACAATGAAATGTTATTTACCAAGTCTCCTTATTTGGAAGTAAATACTCCAAAATATGATGTCCTAAACAAACAATTATTTTAATGTAAGAATGGTATGTACTAGTTTTTTACGCCTATAGCGTAGACCACCAATGTCACCCTTGTGCAGTAACAACCCTGAATAACTTCTAAATTTAGTTAAACGCTATCATATCATTCTGAAATATTGCAGACCATCAGTCTCCATATCCTCCACCACATTGTAGGTGGAATTAAAAGCCCAACGTCCAGTTCACAGTTGGTGGATGTACGTATATGAGAGATTTAACAGTTGGATATGTCAACGAGTTAAGAATCGGCGGCACCCTGAATCTACTGTTATGCGTATATTACCTATTATTATATATATGTATATAGAGGCTTAATTCTTTGGAATTGAGTTCTGTAGCTGCACTACTGGTCACGATGAGTAGTAATACTGCGAAACAAGTGTCTGCAGATTAAACTATATATACTTAAATATAATTGTCTTTGGTTTGAACAACAACAAGGGATTTTCCTGCAGATTATGAACTATAATTTAAAGCAGAACAGTTAAATTTTGTATGCATACACGTATACATGTAAGTACGATATATACATTTAACAGTTACTTTTTCCACGAAATCGAGTCGTATATGAGCTGATAGCCAACATTGCTTCAGCTAAATTGACAAATCACCCATGTATGACGAGATTGAGTGGAATATCTGTTTTATCATAATATATACAATTTGGATTATGAGAAACAACACATTTTCATACGTTTGTGTGTGTGTGTGTTTTTTTTAACAATTCAGATCTTTGACTGGGTTCAGTTCATGAAGATGTCAGGCCAAATGAAATGCATCTCTATTGAGAACAAGAACAAAGAGGGATCTGAGATAATCTATTCCCCAACCGAGGAAGAACGGGACTGCTTGCAAGCTCATCATATTAACCTACAAAAAGAAGAAATTAATCAGGTTTTCAGTTTCACAGATACTTGTAAGTACCAGCTAAGTGAGAAGACAGCGGTTTGGAAAGGGAGTGAAGACGACATCAATAGTTTGTATTTTTACTCCACATGGTAAGAGTAATACTATTCAGATTGGCCAGATTTTCCACTTTCTCTTAGTAGCTTCTCCTGAAGCTAGCAAAGTGTTTGTTACTGTAACCAGATTCAAGAAGCTCCAGCACAACTAAAACATTGGACTTCACTTTGTTGACATAGGTCAAACTGAGAAGAAAACTGTTAATATTCCTAACTCTTTGGTTTTTGGTCTTGATGACAAGGATGAGAACATAATTTGGTTGTTATATCTGAACGAATGCTTAGGATGAAGAATAACTTTCAGGATATTTCCAGAAACAATTTGCACCAGTGAATGGTATGAGAGCGCAATATTAATTGTTGGAAGAAGCAAGAAACTTTGTATACAAGTGCATTTGTATGAGTTTATGTATATGTGCATATGCAGTAAAAATAACAAATACCTATTAATATATTACAATGTAGCATATAAAACGACTTTTAGAAATAAAAACTAATTTCAAAAAATAACCACTGGCATCAATAAGAGCAGGCAGAAATATGTATTTTTGGAAAGTTCCATCGCTATCCTTAAATTCCAGCGACGTTATTAGGAATCAAAGTTACAGATATTTGTCTGTGTTCTATTACTAGCCTCGCTCTGGTGATTTTCATAGATTTTTAATCCTTATATCCTCTTAAGAACTTCGTACTTTTACCTTAAACTTTCTTACTTTGTTGATACCATTCTTTGCTATAGTCTAAAACTAGTTCTTGCTTGAAAAGTTAATTTTGAAAATTATGAAATTGAAGTGGCAGCCATATTTCTATTAGGTGTATTGTCCAGAGGAAATGGAGATTCTGATTACATATTTCTCTTCAAAAAATGGGCTTCTTATAAATTGTTCAGATAGGTTATGTATATCTTGATTAATGTTTAACTTGTTCAAGTTCTATGTTTTGTAAATTTAATTTTATTCCTATTTAATTTGTATTGTTTTCATTTTGTCCCCCTCCATTGTCATACCAAAACACTTAGCATTATTAAAACAATAAAATGTTTTGATTTAGCCTCATAGTATTATATGCAATGTTCACAGTTCCCGCCGCCATTTTGAATTCCTACATGGGATCGAGGCTGAGGTTGAGTCAGACGATAGATTACTAAGAGATTACAGTAAACTTTTTACAGTATCAAGCAAATAATTAGTAAAAATCAAGCAATTTTGCCGTATTTTGAAGGAAATTATGCCGATAATAGTTAATGACAAAGAAATCCGCAGCCTAGAGGAAATCCAAGGATTAAAAGTTCTTGAGTTAAAGCAGATCTTACGATCTTACTCAGAATGCTGTTCTGGCGTAAAAGCAGACTTGATACTTAGAGTATACGCGATACTCATGAGGTCAGTACTTCCAAAAGTCACGCAGGAGGAAGAAAGCCTAGCTTCTTCATCAAGAAATTATACCTTTGAAGAAGCTGTGAAGGAAATTGAACCAGCTATTTGGTCCAAAGACCTACGAAAGTTACCAAAAGTTAACTTTGTCCAGTTATACGAGTATTTGGTTGTCAAGACGTGCAAGTATCGACATATTGTATTAAAGGGAACAAACTATAAAAAATTAAAGTCTTATCAATTCTTCTTTAAAGGACACATTAGAAGAATAGAAATAGCGGAGAAAGGAGATAAAATATTTGTCAAAGGGAACGTCTTAGCATCAATGAGGAAAAAATGTTACAAGGTCTTAACAGAGTTTTCTAAAGATCACAATGTCGAGAGAGCAACATGCACTTGCCCTGCGGGTCTTGGGTTTGGAGGAAAAGGAAAATGTAACCACATAGGAGGGGTTCTATTTGCCATAGAAGACTTTTCGCGAAAAGATCTTCAAAAGCACCAGGAACCGTTATCTTGTACATCTCGTCTGTCTTTGTGGGTGGTTCCCAGAAATCAGAGTGTTGCGGCTAAGCCTTCTGACGAGATACTTATTCGTAAAATTCAATTTGGAAGAAAATATATACGCTCTACACCGAAAGTTATTAAATACGACCCTCGAGCAGTTTATGACAGAGATATCAACAAAGATAGGTTTGATATTCTTTGCAATGATGTACAAAACTCATTGAAATCAAGTTCCTTTTTCTTGTTTCACGACGTAAAGTCATTGTGTTCAACATCAAGTGATAGTGTCATATCGCCAAAACAAAGTGAGGAAATATTAGACCTACCTTTTGGAGACAGCTATGACATTGCATCCAGTAAGTTTGAAGAAATGATAGATATATATGTATCAAATATGACCACAACTGACAGTGAAGTCCATAATATAGAAGTGACTACTGGAGGACAATCACAAAATGATGAATGGAAAACTAAGAGAAAGGAATTTCTAACTTCATCTAATTTTGGCACAGTTTCGAAAACCAAGATTGAGCCATCAAAAAAAATCAAAAGCATGCTTTACAGAGATCCTAAAACTGAAGCTATGCAGTATGGTATTGAAAATGAAGGACATGCAGTTTCTACTTACTTAAATATGAAAAAGAAGCAAGGACTGAAGCTTATAGCAAAGGAAGTTGGGCTTATAATATCAAAAAAGAAACCATACCTTGGGTCCAGTTTAGATGAAATAATCATCAATGAAGACACTATAGAATGTTGGGAACTGGAGGTTAAATGCCCTTTAAGTAAAGTGGGCAAAACCGCTGAGGAATCTGCTGAAGATAAGAATTTTTGCTTGCAAACAAATGGAGAAAGCATCCAGTTGAAGAGGGTTCACAATTACTTTCATCAAATACAAGGACAATTGTTTGTTTCTCAGTTACCAAGTGTGGATTTTATTATTTATTTTGGAGATAATGTGCCCCTTTACATGGAAAGAATTTTCAAAGACAAGGAATGGAAAACCAATATTTTACCCAAAATAGAGTATTTCTATAAGAAAGCATTACTACCAGAAATGTTAACACGCAGGGTTCAAAGAAACAAGATCCTTTATCAGCATGGCGGATGGAAACCTTATAGGGAGCCAAGATATGTTTAAATATAAGTATTTTGAATTAAATTATAACAAAAGGCAATATGCTTCAAAGCTCACAAAGCACTATGGGAAACGGATCCTTTTAAAAATGAAAAAAGAGAATCAAAGAATTTGAACAAATTCTGGTAAATCGATTTTAAGTTTAAGGTCCAAAAATTTGGAATTCAATATCAGAAGACTTAAAATCAATCAAATAAAAAAAATATTTCTTAAAAAACTTAAAGCTACCATTAATGAGAAATATATATTTTTTTGATTCTTCAATGATTGTAGCAGACAATGTCATTTGCAGTGTAGGTATTTTAATTGGGGCCATCTAGATAGTTGCCCTACTTAGAGTAGTCACATTGTAATAAGCCATTTTTATTATTAATTTTGTTTGTGTTTGTGTGTAAGTATAAGTTTATTTTGTTTTTGCTAGTCATAAATATAACTTTTAAGTACACTGAATTATTATATTATATTATTTATACAGTCAGACCCAATAGATTACCTTATTAGTTTATATTTGTAATAGGCTACCTGACTTGGATTAGTTTTTACTATTTTTGGTAGCCTAACACCTCTATTTTTGTAAATAGCTATTAACAGTGTCATTTAGGAATATTTTCCCC
>JANTNT010098537.1:0-11169 GCA_024752375.1 Entacmaea quadricolor
TCAAAGGCCTTAGTGCAGTCTTCTTCTGTCATTACACGTTTAGGGCTCGTAATTTACCTATTACGCTATATGCCTTAGACGTCTTTTGAGTCCATCCCACATGGCGTACTCGCTTACTCCTTCTTGTCTATATCATCGTCGGTAACAGGTCGGTCTATCTAATGAAGATTCTTCCGATTTTTCAATATCAAATTCATATCAGTAATATCCCATGACTGTGTATTTGGATGGCTTGCGCCGTTTCGTCGCCAGTTATTAATATCACTATTGCGATTTTCAATTTGAGTAAAAGTAACATATTTTTTAATGAATATTTAAACATTGCGTTTTATAAAATTACACATAAGGTAAATAAAAGTTCTTTCCAATTCTTCTTGGTAGAGGTTTGTCTCATATTAACGAGAAGAACTTTTCTTTTAAAATGGAATTGTTAAATCATACATCTTTTTATTTTTGAGATTGTTCATAAATGAAAAAGTGCACGTCGAGTGTTCTGTTGATATTCATAACCTATTTATACTAAACTTCCGCTACTAAGTATACACCTATTTTTAAAAAAACGTTGACAGTGAGTGAGAAAATCCGATTCTAACAGATCCACACTGACTTTTGTGTTGTTTTAAGGTCCTTACACACGGCGACAGGTTGCAGCGATACTGACTGCGCGACGACAAAGGGACAGGTCGCTGCTACACTTCCCTTTGTCTGACAGGAAGATTTGTCTCCGCGCGACAGGCTGTACTACTTTAAACAAGTTTGCAAAACTAGTTTTTTTGAACCAGGTCACAGTGCAAAATGGGTGAAAGTGCCCTTGTTGCAGCGTGTATATCACTTTGACTTATGGACTTTTCCCAGCAACAACCCATAATTTAACCAATGAAAAAGCAAGCCCTTAATTTCAGCTTTATCGCAGAAACCTGTCGCTAAGACCTGTTGCTCAGTAGTATTTGGACCAGGGACTTAGCGAGAACCCAGGATCAGGGGGGAACTCAGAAAATTTGGGGGGGCACACAGTAAAAAGCAAAATCTTCATTTTTTTAAATTTTCCCCTATACATTTATTTAAATTGCCAAAATTTTGGGGGGGCACGTGCCTTCCCCTCCGTGTCCCCCTCGCTACGCTACCGATGGGAACCTTTTCAATGGCTGCATATTTTCTCATTAATATCTATTAATAGAGCTAACCTAGGACTATGTGCCTTTTGGACTATAAAGCTAGGACTATAGAAAGTTTTGATGAGGGATATGTACAAATTGTTTAAACGTTGCAAACGTGAGTTGTTTTAGAGGGCTTGGATAGGGGAAAGGATGATCCCTTGAAAATTCAAGAGCCCTGAGTTCATAAACCGCCAACGTTTCCAAGATAACTAATAAGTGACAGTATTTAGCAGATTAATGACGCGTGTTGGGGGTGTACACTTCCTGAAGGACTTAAATGTGTCCTCAGGACCTTTTATGTAACTCTAGAAATTAAACTCCAGTTAATTTTACAATTGTACCCTCTCCTTGAAAAAATTCTGAATTAGCCATTGTTTGGAAATAAAATGACAAAGGCATGGCAGCCATGTTGGTTCACATAACAATAGAGGCTAATGAGAAATTATTTTTTAACTGTGCACCAACATGGCGGTTGTGACCTCACGTGTGAACCAAGAATAGAAGATGGATCCTATTCACTCGGCTCCATTAAAAGACGATAGATTTTGTTTAATCTTATCTCAAAGACATCCGTTAATCTTGGTCAATTTATCTTAATTTTACATTTGGAGTAAATTTACGGGCTTTCAAGTTAACAAGAAGACTGAGTTAAAAGCTCTATCCGTTGCTATTGGTTACTGTGCCTTTAAATGTCTTAAACAATACCACGGTCTGTATGTTTTATCAAATACTCTATACTGACACTGCACCAAAGCGTTAAGAAATTGCCGGCTATGATAAACTGCATGTGGGGCTTTTTGACTTGTGAATCGTAGATAAACAGCCAAGTTCGTTGCGCTTTGATCATTATCACTGTAATGGTGGCTTTTAACAAATATTTGATAAAACTCTGGTCAGCCAATAGAAAAGGGGCTAGCGTCACTTTGAAAAGCAAAATAAAATTAGAAACGGTTTAGACGTCTGATGGACTTCGGATTGACTTAATAATGGATCGATTCTTAAATAGGGCGCAAACCATTTTGCCTTTTGTAGATTCTTTCATTATAATTCCAAATCGACTAATTTGGAAGTCAAAACAATCATTGTTTTTTAACTCCTGAGAGCTGAAGGCTGATTTGGAATGAAAATGATTCATGGCTGTCAGCGCTCTCATCGTCTCAGCTTTCTCAAGTACTGAAGTTATCTGTACATCTGTACCACAAAACATTATTTTCCGCGTTTGACGTTAAATTTATTTTTCGGATTCTATTCCATTTCTTTTATTGTTTTGAGCCTTTGTTTATTTTGAATAGAATTCATAAGAATAATTAAGTTTGACTTCAAGTGCGGATAATAATGTATTGTGGGAATTTTTAAAGGGGTGTACAGAAGAGTACATTATATTTACGACGCAGGGGGGTCCAGAGATGGTTCCTTGGGTGCCCATGAGCCCCCCTTCTCACCCTAAAAATGATACATTTCAACATATAATAGTTGTTGTTTTGGCATATAACTTTGTGCAAAATGTGGAGGGCCCAAGTCCTAATAAGCCAATAAACGTGAAATGTTTGGTCAGGGAACATCCAACATAGCTTCTACTTTTTAGATTGCAAACAGCCTATATATGTACCAAAACTGCTTCACAATAGATGCTGCACCTTATTTTTGTTTGTTTTACAAACTACAAAGTTTAATTTTGTTAGCATTGTGCATAACAGCATAATGCGTCACAACCTTTTAAAATCGAAAGTACGAAACATCAAATAATGAGGAATTTAACCTTTATTACAGAATCATCTCTCTCTTCTTAATCTTTAATTTTAATTATCATCAACTTTGATGACCAGCTCTGTGAGATCGAGAGGAAACAGGTGCCTGCCTGCCTGCCATACAAACAAACAAACAAACAAACAAACATCAAACAAACACACACACACACACACACACACACACACACACACACGGTCAGGGTCAAAAAGGTTGTCCCGGGTCCTATATAAGGACTAAGATAACTATCACTTGATCAGCGCACAAAACATTTTTCTACTTTTAAAAGTAAAGCGATGGAAACAATGGGTAGAAAAAAAGAAGAGATTGTCCATCAGATGGCAGTCCATTACAAACGACTTAACTCGTGGGACGGACAATATAATTATTAAAGGGTACAAAATTCAGTCTGAGTTTACGAATATAGTTTCTTTTAATTTATTCGAATTGATATTTTTGTTAGTTAGTGAACATTCTATTTGACAGTGGCTGTACGTTATTGATCAGGATTAACCTTACCTTCGCTTTAAGTTATTGCTGGGTTCTCATATTCATTTTATTTTTAATACATCTTTTATTCTTTCTTTTTTTGAATCACAAATAAAATTAAAATCAGCCTTTACAATCGGTGTAAATAGAATATCATCAAGATCAGCTCGTGTGTGTGTATATATATATATATAGTTTTGAGTTATACTGACAAAATTACTTATAAGTTGTATACTATAATATCACATCCAAGGAAACTTGAAAATTGAGAAATGTAAAAATGAAAAAGTGGGCAGCACCTGATCCACTCCTAAAAGCTTCACACAATTTAGACAAATTCCAATATTCAATTTTGCTCATGAACATGACGAAAATATGTAAGAAAAAGAAATATTTGTAAATCACGTCCAATATAAAGCATCTATAATTTGGCCTAATGTTATTGTGACCTACGATAAATTTGAGATGAATTTTTATTTAACGCGCGGCGGTATTTTTTGATAACCTCAGTCTGATATTGCTTGTGTTTGCTACTAATAATTATAATTACTTTTTTTCTGTTTTTGGAAATTTCTGTGAGATTTTTTGAGAGACAGGTGTTTTTATTTATTTTTAAACGAAGCTGGACAGTCATAAAAATATGTCAAGAAAATGCTGTAACGAAATGTCCGAAATTGTCGAAGATGACGCGAGATTTCCTCGTTCGAGGAGAATATTTGAGGTTTAGTGTTTCCGTCGGAAAGCTTGAAGAAAAGAATAGCTCGAGGGCATTTTACACCAAAATGAAATTGAATATTGAACGAGGAGGATTCTCAGTGAAAACTTAAAGATACAGACTGACAAATTCTTGATAATATCGAGTTATTTCAGATGGTTCAGAACAGTCCAGGACAATGAAACCATCTTGAAAATCTCTCGTTTGAGCAGGCGAGAAAAGAACTGAGCTTGAATCTATGGTAAAAGTCTATAAACTCGGCACTTTATGAAATGATAGTCAACTTAGATTAAGAATTATCTTTTGTTTATCATAATCAGTTTTTCAGTATCTTTCAATTTTTTCTTGTCGGAATCCTTAGAATCTATATTTTATGTGTACTTTTTTCCTGTTTATCTTGCTGAACAAAAAGTGAATTTATTTTTTCATGAATTATTGAAGTGACAATTTAGTAGCAGTAAAATGACCTGAGGGCTAAAACATTCTACTTTGAGCTGACTTGATCGCTCGACTCTGCGAAAAATACCTTTTGATCAGTTGACAAGAAAACCCGGCAAAAAGTTGTCAAAGCGTGCAACCTTGGGTGGATTAGCTAATGTTATCTGAATCACAATTGACAGTCACGTTTTCTATTTCACCAATGTCAATAGTTTTCTCTTAAGAAAGAATTAAAGTGTTGGAAATACATAATTAAAGGCCAAGTCTAATGGATTAGAGCAGTCCATGTGAAGCTGACATTATATTCCTCATCTTTATACATTTCTAATAATGGCTTTTACTAAGTACACACCACTATCTGAGTCTTAATGTACTGATGGCGTTAGATCTAGTACTGAATTCAAAAAAGGCATTTCCACGACTATATAGTCTATATAGACTATATAATCAGTGCCCTAATAAAACTCATTGAAAACTTATTGTAATGCCTTTATATACCTCATTAATGATAAATTAATAGCTATTAAAGACGACTGATTAACGGACGAAGAAGTAGGAAGTAAATCCAATGTTAGACGTCTTTTTTGGCGAGAAAATTTTTTAGAAGTTCGCCATGATGAACCTGAATGATTGATTTGGCAATTGCTTAAAAGTCTTTAAAAGATTTCACATAACGGATGGCTGACCAAATGAATTGAAATCTATCTATTTCACTATCCCATTTTTCATCTGGTATTTCGTTGGCTGGTCAGTTGTTTTGTTTGTGTAGAAAGATTTTGATTGCACAAAGTCTTTACCAACCCAAGAGGTCTCGGGGAATCGAGCAGGCTGTAAAGGATGCTCGCAGTCGTCCAAGGGAGCATTACATGAAACAAACTTACTCCGATATTTCCCGCGTGGTATAGCGCTGCCACAAGCTCTGGGCTCGAATGAACCTTGTACGTACGGGTTGTTCATGTTGGTTCGTCGTCGGTATAGGTAACCCCCTTTGCACAGATACGATGCTAATGCACACGTTCCTACTGCTACGAAAACCACTATGCACAGTACTAAGACAGCAATGTGCGCTGAACTCAAGCGGGTTGTCTGTGGATTCATCTGGGGACAAACAGAGTTGATTTCAACGCATCGGCCATTGCAGCACTTTTCTTGTAAATGTCCTAATGAACCACAATCGCTTGATAAAGTGCATGTCAAATTGCAGGATTTCTTGCAATAACCACCACAACAGAAGCGATATTCGCCAAAGCAATGCTTGTCTGCATCACACAAGAGGCATAGTGCCAACTTGGAAGATAAAAAAATTGCAACAAAGATTTTGAACGCTGTTTTCATTTTTCACAGGTTGAATAAGGCATAACTAGTACTTGTATTCTTGTCTCTTGTTTTCCGCGAAAGCTTCAGCCTTTGGCAGCTCTTGTCATTTAGTTTATCAAAATTCAATCATCTCTGATCAGAGTCTGACAAATAGTGCTCTTCAACTGTTCAAAAAATATATTTAAACAACATTCATTTGTTTATGTTCCGAAGGGAATAAAATCCAGTGAAAAGCAAACTCAAAAGCATTCCTAGTTGTTCTTTCGCCCACGAGTCAATCCCTGCCTCAACTCTGACGTCTGTCAGCTTGATGATGAAAACTTTTTCAGAATATTTAAAGTAAAGAAGCTCCAAATTGAATTTGATGAGCTGTGAAGTTCGTAGCCGGATTATTAACAGCTGGAGCTGCGTTTCGACTTCAAGGTAGAGCGCGCGGTCTCAGATATGAATTTCGCGATCAACGTACCGATTGATATGCAAAAACAGGAAGCTAGAAACCACGTACAAATGACGATCAATTTACAGTTAATGCCAGTCACTAATTACTGGCTCCTGGGAGCTTGGTTCCAAACGACTCGAGTGAACCACTTAAAGTCGGCTTTGATCAATGATGCTTTTGTAATCAGCAAGACCCCTGTCGGTTATCTGTAGTGATTAGCAAGAAGTTTTCAGAAACAATTCATCACAAATGGAATGAGTTTGTATTGTGGAAGTTGATTTAACTACATGATGGCCTTTAGCAGAATCCATAGTTGTGCGATAAGATAAATAAAGGAGAGAGAGAGAGAGAGAGAGAGAGAGAGAAAAGTTAATGAAAATAGGAAAAAACTACAACAAAAATAATTGAAAAATTGACTGATTAAAAATACCCTGACAGGCTAAAAATATCGGCGTTTTTGTCTTTGGAGATTTTTGAAGAAGATATCGAAGTTTTAGAGATGGATAGTAAAAATAAGATGTTTTACGATCTTAACTTTTGCATGATCAGTTAGCCGTCTCATCGTAAACTTGTGTATTCTTATGTTACAATGTCATAGGCCTTCAGTAGATCAATTTGAAAATCGTCCATTAAGCACTCTACTAACTTGAAACTCAGTACGTATTACTAGCCGTAATGTGTCAATAGAAATAACTAAAAAAAGAGAGAACCGCATTCGGCTCAATTTAGATCAACGCGATGATTTTATTGTTTGGATAGTACCTTCTGGAAACTGATCAAGAACAAGGTGTTTCCGATGTTATTTCCATAGGTTATTTTGTTTGTATGTGGATGCGAATGAAAAAGGGTGTCTTGGAGTCTCTTTTGTTGGAGATAAGTTTAGCTCAAAAGCAACTAACAACCTTTTCACCTGTTTCCGGTCGGTGCATGGCCTTCAAAATGGAATAATTCGAAACTTTGTTTTGAGTTATCATAAATACGGTTCTTGAAGATCTTGCTGTTGTAATCTTGATGTTTTAAAGAGGTCGAGCTATTGGTTTAAAAGTGTGATTATAATAGTCAGTCAATCTACTCCACACAACTTCACTACAATGATCATTGTTGTTAATAAAACCCAAACTCACACTGCGCAAGTTTCCCAAAATAACCGCTTGAAACTTCTAAACTTCTCTAATGGACACTTTGAGTTTCAAAACAACCTTGACCTTTCAGCAGAAAATGAGTTTCTTTGTAAAGAAACTGCAGGATGATGAGGGATGTGAAGTTGATGAAGTGAAGTTGATCTTCTGTTGCCAAAAAATTAACTCTCTTCTCCGTGACATAGAAAGATGGAATAGCGATAACATTATTTTAATCTTATTATCGATGGGAAATAGTAGAAGTAATCTTAAAAGCTAGGGATCATGGTCAGGGGTATAAAACATCAACAGCACAAAGAAATGGCTATGAAATGCGTTTTGTAGGGCGTAGATGTGGGAAATCGTTAACAGCCACATATAAACAGGAAATATTGGGGCGAGGACGAAATCTCATATCTGTAAACCAGAATTTTTGAAATTAATCTTTCTGCTGAATTAAAAGCAGATTTAGTTCAGATGGCTATAATACGTGACGATTCTACCCCCTCGTTAACAGGCTGTGACGTCATAATGATATCGGACAATTATCGTTTTTCTACTCTAGTGAGAACCTTTGAATGTAGTTTTTACAATTGACGTCAAAAAAAAAAAAAAAAAAAAAAAAGGATTTCTCCATAAGATCTGCAAATACTTTAAATTCTGACTATAATCATTATATTAATAATCTTTACTTTATAAGATCCATGGTTAGATTCAAAAGAGGGTTACGACATATTGACTTCTACTTCGATACTTCTAGAACTGAGCTCCTCTTGTATACGAAAAGGCCATGAAGATTTTCAATTTCAGAATATGATATTTTTAGAGTTCCTCATTTCAGAAATTGCTAAATTTTACGTCCCCCCCCCCCCAAAAAAAATGTAGTGTAAAAATTCACCAGCATGGTAATAAAAATTTCATTTAGCCATCCCCAAAATAAAAAGGCCCCCTCTTTTTCTTTCAGGAATTTAAGGACCCCTTTAAAATCTTCATGCTCCCCCCTTGTCATAAGTTATAATAACTGAACCTTCCCTGAGTCTAGATGTCTATTAATGATTTACATGAATGCGTTTGTTTCCGTATTGCATTGTCTAAAACAGCAAGTTTTAATACTAAAATAATATACTACTATTATGTTGTTGGCTTTACGGTCTGACCACTATGGTATATCAGTGACTCTGGACGAGAGGACGCCTGAAAGAGAAACCCAAGTTTGATGATAACTTAGATAAATTTTTGTTTAATTTTCTTAACTGGATAATTCGCTTTTTACTTTGTGTCTCGAGGTTACAACACAAAATTCAATTTAAATTAAAACATGATAAAAATGATAAAGTGATAGGGAAATCGTAGTCATTTTGGTTGGATTACACACTTGAAGCCCTGAAACCCCTTAGACACTTTGTCTTTTGGTTTAAAATGTCATTCTTTTCCAAATCCGATTGCCTGATCATTAATTATTGATGGCACGAATGCGCCAGACTAACATAGCCATTACTTATACAAAACAAGCTACTGAATACTTCAAACAACACTCAAAAGGCTTGATGTGTCAAAAATAAAACAAGTGGTATTCACTTCAGACGATAATTCAATTACTGGCTAAAATCCTATGAATAGTACTTAAGTCGTTGTTCAAGAAGAGAAAAAAACTTGAATAACTAGATATTGAGTCTTTTAGAAAGCCCTAAAACAAAAACTATTTTTACTTCAATCACTTCAAAACCGCCCTTTAAAAAGCATTTAAATAATTAAGTTAGAAGTACAGATTCCTACGCTTTCAATGATTTAGTTATCGTGTTCGTCAACAGTACAAGAAAAACGAGCTCGAGTGTTAAGCATTCCCAGAAGACCATAATTGCTTCCTGGCATCCCTTTTAATTTGATAAAGTCTTAATGACTCGAAACATTAGTTATTTTTTGTTGTCGTGTTTTATTTCAAAATTGGCTTTAAAAAAGATAAATAAAGAATAAATGAAAACAGCTGTCCGCAGTTGCTCTGTACTCGGATGGACTCCTTCTCGTTGTCAATTACTATCCTGAGTATTATTTTCAAGTAGTATCAGCCATTCATTTTACTTTTCTAAAAAAGAGATGTCCCTCCCTAACTTGGAAACTTAGGTTTCCAAGCGCGGTTCCTTTTTTTGCTGATCCATCTTAACTGAACATGGCGAGTCACGTGATTGATGCACGTATGAATTAAAATACATTTTTCCAAAAGCAAAAATTACTGGTGTAATACAAAATTTAAAGCCTTAAACCTCTTAAAATATGTTTAGTAAAATGTAATATATATAAATTATGTTAAGCAGCAGCATATATAATTAGGGTTTTAACTCACTTGACGATGAGAAAGATAGGAAAGATATTCCTTGATTTTCCGGGGGACTCAAAAGATACCAGCAAATTAACAACTTTAAAAAAAAATTTGTTTTAATATTTAAATTTTTTTAAAATAACATTAAAGAAACAATCTTCGAGGAACTTCTTGAAGAGTCAATGTTGTTATTGTTGTTGTTGTTGCAGCAATTCTTATCCCGGGTATCGGGTGTCTAATATTTACTTTAAATAATTAAATTTAATCTAAAGAAAGCCCTAAAAGGTACCAGCATCCCCGTTCTTTTCCGATCAGAGGCCCTCCCCCTGACGCGATTGTACATCGGTTTGCGTGGATTCAAATCAAATCTCTGCCTACTCGTATGCTTATTTTAGAGTACCTTTCAGTACTAGGTCACTATACTATCGAATAATACTGCAAATACAAAACTGATTGTGGGAAATTCACTTATGCATTGATATTGAACTAGATGGGGAAAAAAGAAAACGAATGAATATAAACGATTGATGATAGTATAGAGAGTTCTATATTGAAGAAACAAAAAAGCGAGTGCGCGTGCTGTGTGCAGGATTTAAAGCACGCGGGATTATATTATCAGAACACGAGCGAAGTGTTGAAAAGCACGACGCGAAGCGGAGCGGTGCTTCTCATAACTTGGTGAGTGTTCTGATAAATTCCCATATGCTTTAAATCTGTACACACCACAGCGGATGAGTTTTTTATTTCTTTTATAAAATACAAATCAAAGTTGTTCGTGCTACCGTGCTGTGTGCTGATTTATAGCACGCGTCTCGACCAATCAGAGCGCGCGCTACATCGTAGTTATTTTATAATAGCTTATGTTCGGCTTATCTTTAAATCTAATTGGTTAAATAACTTGATAGTGACCTGCAGACAGAATGTCTACAATGATTTCCATGTGATTAATTGAAAAACATGGGTATTTCACTGTGCGCTTATATACAGTTACCAGTGCGCTCATTCTAATCGTACTTGTCATCTAGATATATAGCTTCTTTGGTTCGTCTGTTGCCAGACTCTTGATATGAACACTTTTTGTTGGTTTTAGTGGCAGAATTCTCAAGAGTGGAAAACCTACGTACGTTGTTCGTATTGTATCCAAATTCTTTTTCCTTCTTTCTTTTTTTATTTTATTTTATTTATTTATTTATTGTTTATTTGTTTG
The DNA here is from genome assembly GCA_024752375.1 of Entacmaea quadricolor. Classification (NCBI taxonomy): domain Eukaryota; kingdom Metazoa; phylum Cnidaria; class Anthozoa; order Actiniaria; family Actiniidae; genus Entacmaea; species Entacmaea quadricolor. Next base: position 10,944 of record JANTNT010098537.1, read on the forward strand.
TTATTTTTGAAAAAAAAAGATCCAGGGTGTGGACTTAAATTTGCACACAAATTCGAAACATTCAAACATCTCTTCGAAATGATATAGAGTTTTAATGTTTTTAAATTAAAATTTTAAATGCTAATCTTATTCCATTGTACAACATATAATATTTATTTTATTTTATTTTATTTTATTTTATTTTATTTTATTTTATTTTATTTTATTTTATTTTATTTTATTTTAT
>JANTNT010098648.1:0-11169 GCA_024752375.1 Entacmaea quadricolor
CTATTAAAGAAGTAATAATACGAATAAGGGTTTTCGAATATATTGTGGTTTTTGCTCTCGTGTTTTCACCGTTGTCTTGTTTTCTGTAAACACATCAAAAATATAATTATGACTTCTCCGGCCTTCAAAAACACTTTGGACATCAAAAATACTTCGCAATGCGTACCGGAATACTATACAATTCGAAAAGTATACCGACAATACGGACAAGTGGGATGTTCGATGGTGTGTCATTGACGAGAAAGCAATGTATAATAGAGTGAAACGGAGATAGATTGGAATATTAAGGAATATATATAAAAAAACTTTCCTGCATTTTTCCTACAGACGTTACAGAATATAGATACAAATTCAAGATCCAGCTCAAGGTCAAGCTAAAAATAAACTCAGACTGCTAAATTTTAAAGTTGGGTTATATGTAGAAAATTCTACACACTAAGAGAAAGAGGTAGCGGTGGTGGGGCAAGGGGAGAGAGAAAGAGAGAGAGAAAGAGATAGAGGAAGCGAGGGAGTGTGTGAGGGAGGGAGGAAGTGTCAAGCGGAGTCTTTTGACAACTGTCTGTCTAGCACTGTGGTTGGTTAGCTTCTTGTCTGGACATAGGTCAGCTAATGGTGAGTTTTCTTTCATTTTCTTCGTAATACCATTGATAGGCTGAGTCAGCCATTTTGTTGACAAACTTAGCTGAAATTTTTACCGTAACCAAACAACGAAACTAGCCAATAGCGTTTTAGTAATACGTCCCCGAATTAAGGAAAAAAGCCCTCCTTGATTAACCAATCAGATTTGAGAAATTTGGCCCTCTATGTAAGGGGAAAAACCTGTCAATCGTAGTTTTATTGGAAACCAAAAGTTTATAACACGAGTAGAGAAAAACTGCGTTAAAACTAAAACGCTTTTTTCAATTATGCCGAAAATGTGTTGCCTATATTTCATGGATATCTAGAATTAAAGGCAACATATTTTCATTAGAATTGAAAGAGTAATTTGCGAGCGACAGACTTTTTATAACATTATATTACAGAGATAAAATGAGACAGACGGAGTTTTATAAGCAGCCAAAAAATAACAACATGAGTAGGGAAACCTGTGGAAAACTTAAACGCTTTTTTCAAACATGCCGAAAATATGTTATCTATATTTTATGCGGGACATCTACAAATCAAGACAACATATTTTCGTTCAAATTGAAAAAAGTATTTTCTGAGCGAGAGACAAATTATAACACCGTATTAGAGGGGGAAAACCAGTCAAGCGGAGTTTTATTCGCAACCATAAGTTTATAACATGACTAGAGAAAAACTGTGTAAAACTTAAACGCTTTTATGAAACATGCCGAAAATATGTTCCCTCAGGTCTTGTTGATATGAGATTAATTTAGTAGCTATATAATTAACAGCTAACAGGACTCCATGCCTTCCAATTAAGAAATAATTAGACTCGAAAACTTCCTCTGACTGCCAAATTGGACGAGGCTGTAGGCCGAGTCCAATTTTGGCAGTCCTCAGAATTTTCCTCGTCCAATTATTTCTAAATTGGACAGAATAGAGTCCTATTACATATACAAATTGAAAAAGAATTTTGCGAGCGAGAGACTTTTATAACACCGTATTGCAGGGGTAAAACCAGTCAAACGCGGAGATTTATTGAAAACCAAAAGTTTATAACAGGACTCGAAAAAAACTGCGTAAAACTAACACACAAGAAGAAGTAGCCAGTTCAACCAGAAACCGTGGATAGCTGTTTTGGCCTCTTGAGCCTCGTCAGCACAGTGCAACTGGAGAACTGGCTGGATCCCACCAAAAAGTATCACACAAGAAGGAGTAGGCAAGTAAGCCATGTGGGATGGGCTCAAAAGACGTCTAGGGATAGTGTAATAGGTAAGTTACGAGCCCTAAACGAAGACTGCACTAAGGCCTTTGACAACTTCTAGTCATTTAATAGAGAAAGTCAGTTCAACTAGAAACCGTAGGGCTCGTAATTTACCTATTACACTATGCCTAGACGTCTTCTGAGCCCATCCCACATGGCTTACTTCTCTACTTCTTCTTGTGTGATATTTTTTGGTGTGTTCCAGCCAGTTCTCTAGATGCACCGTGCTGACGAGGCCCAATAAGCCGAAATAGGATACTATAATCACTGTACTACAGTATGGTTTTTGAGCTTCCATTTGGTGAATCAGGTTATTTGCGTCCTTTGAGTCTAGATATTGAGATTCCAGCAAGAACTCTACCATCACAGATTGTGCAATATTTGCAATCGGTAAACGCGTGTGAGGGTTTGCAGTGTCTTCAGCAGATGAGTGAGACCATTAGCCACATTTTCTACTACGAGAATGATAAAGCTATAGAGCTGCCAGTTGGAAAATTAAATGGTGGGGAAATTATCTTCAACGCCTGGAACCAGAGAAAGAAATTTCTGAAAGTACATAGATTTCCTCACGAGTTACAAGATCAGATTCTGAGGGTTTTTCTTCTTCTGAATATAGCACGATTATTGGTATTCGACGAGACACCTTGGATGGATGCCCGGGTGTGGCAAGTGGTTCGAGAACAATCACTATGTATCTTAAAAGGCCAATTCCTGCTTCTTGCGAAGTTGCGGGCTTCAAAGTTCGTGTATACTATGCAGGAATGACCCAGGAATGTTTAAATTGTGGATCGCCATGCCATAGAACAGCTGATTGCCCTACCAAGTAATGTAATCGCTGTCGAGAGCTTGGACATTTTGCGAGGGAGTGCACCGTTAACAAACAATGCCGAATTTGCTATAGTGAGGTTCATGAACCGTGGGAAAGCCCTGGTCAGTACCGTCAAACAGTGGACCCTAGATATTTGTGTCAAGCAGAGGAGCCTAGAAAGGAAGAGAATGAGGGTAGAAATGATAGAGCTGATAAAAGTGAACCTAGAGCTTTTTGAAACATTGAACCACCACAAGATTTTACTGAGCAGTTACGTGATTCGCAAATGGATAGAGCTAATCTTATATCGTGGGCTGAACAAACTCTACAAGGGAATGAACAATAAACTGGATCAATTCCTATGGAAACGACAGTTGTAGATAGTAAGAGATCTAGTAAGGAGTATGATAAAAAGGCAAAGAAACCGCGTCAGTAATATGTACGTTTAGGTTTCATGTATGATTCATGGCTATATGAAAATTATTGTCGTTAAATGTACGTGGTGTTGGGTCAAGCGTGAAGCGTAACATTGTTTGTAATGCTGTGAGTCAATGGAATGTTGTGTTTGTGCAAGAGACGTATATATGGAATGTGAAGAAGAACGAGGGATTTGAGATTGTTTGGGAGGGTAAATGTTATTGGAGTTTTGGGGGGATTAGGCAGGCCGGGGTTGGGATTTTATTTAATAAGGAATTTGATTGTAACTTACTTGATGTGAGGAGAGATATACGTATGGGCGAGTAGTGAGTTTGTTGGTTGTTATGGGCGGGGTTCGTTATACGTTAATGTGTGTGTACGCGCCAGTGTTAATTTGTGAGAGTCGTGAATTTTTCGTGATTTGTATATGCTTATATGTTTCCGAATTCTTTTGTTTTTGTTGGTGGTGATTTTAATTGTTTTTTTTTAGGTGACTGTGATAAAACGTGTTTGTTGGGGGCGAATAAAGGGGGTAGTATTGAATTAGGCAATTTTGTGAGTGATGGCGATTTGGTTGATGTTGGCGTTGGCTTTGAAGGGAATAGACCGGTATTTACATGAGAAGGACAGGAAATGGGTACTAGACTAGATCACTTTATGTTGGGAGGAATTTAGTTGGATAGATTTCGGAATATAAGGTTGTACCTTTAGGGATTTCAGATCATGAAGGGGTGGGTTTTTCTTCGCAAGGGGATGGGGTTTTCCTGGGGGGGGTCTTTGGAAATTTAATAATGGGTTTTTAAAAGATGAGAATTTTGTAAGAGAGACGAGGGACTGGTTGCGAGGTAAGCTGGGAAGTATAAGGAATGTAGTGAGTGAATGGGTGGGTTTTAAGAGGGCGGTAAAAAATATTGTCAGGTGTATGGGAAACGTAAAGCAAGGGAGGTTAGGGGAGGCGGGATTGCTTGACTAAAGAAATTATTAGGTTGAAAAAGTGTTTGGGAAGAGGAGTGGGTGTTGCGGAGAGAATCTGTGAGCTAGAGAAAAAATTAAGGGCTTTAATAGAGAAACAATGGGAGGTGTTAAAGTGCGGAGTAGAGTGCAATGGATTGAAAAAGGGGAACGACCGACAAGGTTCTTTTTTAGTATCAATCGGGCTTATGGGGAAAATAATTATATTGGAAATTTAAAGGATAAGAGGGGGGTGGAATGTAGTGAACAGTGTGAAAAGTTGGATGTCATTAAGTCGTTCTATGAGTCCTTGTTTTGTCGTGAAGATGTGGATGTTAATGTTCAGGATGATATGTTGGGATTGTTGTCGAAAAAAATTATGTGAAGAATCTGTAGAGTATTGCGATGGTTTGTCGAGTGAGGAGGAGTTGGAATGTGCTGCTAAGAGTATGGCGAGAGGGAGAACACCGGGTGAGGATGGGTTATCGTTGGAATTTTATTTATGTTTTGGTGATTTGCTGTTTCCGTTTTTGTGCGTAGTGGGGGAGAATTGTTTTGAGAAGGGGTACAATGCCGAAGTCTTGTGTTCGTAGTGTTGTTCGTTTGGTGTTTAAGAAGGGAGATCGGACGGATCTGCGGAACTGGCGCCCGATCTGTCTTCTTAATGTGAATTATATAACCATAGCCAGGGCTTTAGGAGGTAGGTTAAGTAAAGTTATAGGGGAGGTAGTAGGGGAGGATCAAACTTATGGGGTTACCAGGGAGGTCTATTTTTCAAAATTTGAATTTGGTACGGGATTGTTTAGATCATATGGGATTGGTAGGAGAATCGGGGATTTTGTTAAATTTAAACCAGGAAAAGGCTTTCGATAGGGTGGATTGGGTTTTTTGGATCGGATTTCGACTAGGAGTGGTTTTGGCTCGAGGATTTGTAATTGGATGCGTGTGTTATATGAGGGAGCGTGGGCGAGAGTGTTATGTAATGGGGAATTAACTGGGGAATTTTTTTTGGGAAAGGGGATTCGTCAGGGGTGTCCTTTGTCTTCAATGTTGTATGTGTTAGTAGTCGAGTCTTCAGCATGCGGGGTTAGGACGGAAAGGGGTATAAGGGGAATTCTGGTGCCGGGGGCGGGGGGCCAGCTTACTGACATTTCGCAGTACGCTGACGATGCTACTTTAATTTTAAATGCGGAGGGTTCGGTGAGGAGGGTTTAAGATGTAGTGGATAAGTATGGGAGGGGGACTGGGGCGAGACTTAATAGAGGTAAATCTGAGACTATGTGGATAGGAAGGGAAGGGGGTACACCTTTTGGGTTAAAGAGGGTGAGAAAAATGAAGATACTAGGGGTTTGGTTTGGGTAGGAGGTGGAGAAGGATAATTGAGCGGGGAAAGTGGAGCGTTTGGAGAAAGCACTGAATTTGTGGAGGGGTAGATTGTTATCTTTGCGTGGTCGTGCGTTGATTGTTAAGGTGTTTGGTTTGTCGAAAATGAATTTTGTGGGTAGAGTTTTGGTAGCGCCGAGGTGGGTTTTGTTAAAAGTTAAGAAGTTGGTGTGGACATTTGTTTGGGGTGGTCGGGCGGAAATGATTCGTGAGACGTTGTTGTTGCCAGTCAAACAGGGTGGTTTAAATATGGTAGATGTTGCTAATAGATTTCAAGCTTTGCGTATTGATGGTTTGCAATCATTCCCAAGAGAATCACAAGACAAAGACATGGCGGCCATGTTGGAGGAATTTAACAAAAGAAGCTAATTAGAAATCTTTTGTTGACGTCCTCCAACATGGCTGCGATGACGTAACGTGCAAACGAAGAATTGCTAATGTTGTAACTTGTTTGTCTAAGTATAGTGGTAAAGCCTATTGTTATACGCGCTATTTTGTTGGTAATCGTGTGTCTTCTTTGCGTGATGAATGGTGTAAACATCGTAGTAATTTGTTGCCGAATGCTGAGGTTCTGTCTAGTTATTATGTTATCTCTTTGGAGAATGTGCAGCGTAATGTAACAGATGCGTCATGTGTTGTTAAGTCTGTGTATACTGTTATTGTTAAGTCTATTGTTGTGAAACCGAGATGTGTAAGGTATTGGGTGGGCCGCATGGGGAGAGTAGTGGTGTGATGTGTGGAATGTTTTGTTGTCGTCTTTGTCGGAACGTCTAGCTGTCGAAGTTCATTGGCGTATTGTGCATGGTATTGTGAAGGTCAGAGCAAATTTGAAGGAATGGGGTTTTGATATTGTGAATAATTTGTGTGTTGTGTGTTGAGAGAGAGACTATTGAACACTGTTTTTTGTCATGTAGGCGGGTTCGAAAGGCTTGGAGGTGGGTTTTAAATACAGTTAGTAAGGAGAATAGAAATAATCTTCGTTGCGTAGTTTAGGAGATAATGGTTTTCTAACCGTATACTCAAGGAGCAGGTTGGGCTCATTAAGCTATTCATTGAGGTTAATGAGCCGTGTCAGGCGATATGTTTAAATAAGGTGTAATGTATTCAGTTCTTCTCTCCCTCTCTCAAGTACTTGTACCAGGCAGTTAACTTTTATTTTGATTTCCTATAACTTATTATTTATTATTTCTTTCCTTCTTTCTTAGTTCTGGGAATATGGTAACTTGGCAGCGAACTGTCAATCGGAGAAAGCAGTGGATCAGCATGAATGACTCGATGTTGACACGGAAGACTTCTTTGATCAGCTGAGTGATGATTACAATTACAATACTCATTTATGATGATGTGAAAAGAGACTTTGAGTTTCCATCCACAGTTAGTGGGTCTAGTGTGAAAGGAGGTTTATTGCGCCCCTTTAAATTTTGGAAAGAAACTTTAGATGTTCCTCCATTCGTTTTATATGTTATTACGCAAGGTTACTCGTTACCTTTTCAAGATTTTCCACCACCTAGTTATTTGCCTAATAATAGGTCTGCTTTACGTAACACGCATTTTGTAGAAGAAGCAATCGGCGATTTATTGGCTAAAAAGTGCATTGAAGAGCACAAGTTTCCGACCCATTGCGTCAATCCTCTAACTGTGGCGGAAGGGAAAAAGCTTCGGCTGGTAATAGATTTGCGGATTGTTTACAATTATCTGGTGAAGCCAAAATTTCATTATGAAGATTTACGCTCTTTAGCTCAAGTATTCGTAGAAAAATTTTGGTTTTTCACTTAGGACCTTAAGTCAGGGTATCACCATGTTGACACATACGATCCTCATCAATAATACTTGGCTTTTGCGTGGACATTCAATGGAATTATTCGATATTTTTCATTTTCGGTGCTGCCATTTGGCCTGAGTTCGGCTTGGTTCTGCTTCACAAAGTTGCTGCGTCCTTTAGTGAAAAAAATGGCGGAACATATCTCACAATTGTTTTGTGTACTTAGACAATGGTATTTGCGGGCAACGTGACTATATTTCTGCTAGTGCCGCTAGTTAAATTCAACGCTCAGATTTAGTATATTAGCCGGTTTAAACTGTAACGAGAGCAAATCCCACTGGGAAACCATGCAAGTCGGTGAATGGTTAGGGTTCTTGATTAATACTATTCGATACGGTTTTGAAATTCCTGTTAAGAAACTTGAAAAGCTGAAGCGTTTGTTACAATCCCTAATCCAAGATGGCTATTCTTCCTACCGACAACTGGCTTGTCTAGCTGGTTTTATACTTTCTCTTTCGTTAGCAGTCGGTCCTATTGCCCGCCTATTCACTAGACAGATGCATTTAGCCATTCAGTGCAGGTCTTCTAGTTGGGACGCAGAGTTTGTTCATTCGGAAGCGTTGTCGCAAGAGCTCAAATTCTGGTTGCAGCATATTGAATCGTTTAATGGCTACTCGATTAGGCCTAGGTTTTCTGCCAATTCAGTGATCTACACAGACGCTAGTGAGTTTGCGTTTGGTGGTTATTCAGCTACTATAAATAGAGAAAGTTGGCAAGACCTGTCCATCCTAAAGAACCGTTGACTTTAGACACCATTTTTCAAATTGCTGAGGCTTGTAATAAGAGTAACGCGTCGTTAGCAGAAATACGCATTCTTTTTGTAATTTTAGTTGGCTATGCCGGCTTATATCGCATCTCAGTTAAAGTTGGAGACATAGGTGTCAATAGCAATGGTATGAGCATTTACATTGGTCAACGAAAGAAAGATCAATTCCGTGAGGGTCAGTCATCGGTAATTGCTCGATCTGGCAAAATTACCTGCCCATTTGCGATAACTGAAAGGTTGCTAGGTTTGCTTCCGGATCGTCAGACGGCCTCTTCATTGCCTATTTTACGGCGCATTGTGATATAAACAAAGGCGGCTGTTATTTTCATAAATCTCTTGGAATCAGCTACTCTACCATTCGTAGTGAATTTAAGAAATATTTGGTTCTCTTTGTTGATAATATTAATAATTACAGTTTGCATAGTTTGAGATCAGGAGGCGCATCAAATCAAGGTTATAAAAATGTTGATCCTGAATTGAAAGACAGACACGCAGGGTGGAAAAATCCTCCTTCTAAAAGGCGCTACATTAAACGTAGTGAGAGTGAATTATTAGAAATCACTAGAAGTATGGGAGTGTAATAAATGTTAGAATATTTTTTTGTCCAGTGGGGGGACAGAGTTTGCGTCTTGGCCCCACCCAGATTTCCCATACCATTTTTTCCTCCAAGAGGTTTTTGGTTAAGGAGTTCAGTTTCTGACCTCCCTGACGCATCACCTTTTCCTAGTTATCTTGGTTTTCAATTCAAAATTAGCGTTACAAGCATATTATTATATTATTATTATTATTATTATTATTATTATTATTATTATTATTATTATTATTATCATTATTATTATTATCTGCAGTATTGAAGCCATGAAGGCCATGAGGTCTTTTAGCCCCCATGATCATATTATGTTCATGAGGGCACATGCTTCAAGGATTACAGTGGGATGATGCAAACAACACATGAAATGATGTCGATAGTTCATCATTTCTCCCAACAGCCTAGCCTACCCAATTCCATTGGTTGTGTAGGGTCGTGGGCTGTTGCGTAGAACACCTATAAAATCATGAAACTTCCTCAATACTTGCTAGTTTGTGTAACACCACTGCTAAAAGGCTCTGTACCGCAAAACCAGCTAACAAAAGCAAGCTAGGCGCCAGTGCAATACAGCGTGCGTGAACAAATCACAAACTAGATATTTTCCTCTAGATCCACTTATGTACTTGAACAATACAAATGATCAGTTAACCTGCCAACCAATTAAGGCCAATCAATTGTCAAGTGTTTGCATGGAACTTATGGCTAGACTGAGCAAGGACATCACCCTTGACAGCTTTACTAGGTCAATACCGACCAATTAAGGCAAGCACCAACTTTTCAACCTGAGTTCACTCACCTCGGAAAAGCAGGGTTGTCAATCCCTGAAAAGAACAAAGCCTTTTGCCTACTCAATGCAATCTAATATGTAAAGCAACACTGCTAAAGAGGGGCTCTGTACCTCAAGACCAACTAATTAAAGCAAGAATTGCGCCAGTGCTACAATGTGTTAGACAATATATTAACATGCCACAAACTAGATAACTAATTATTGCCCATTGAATTATGGCATCAACAACACAATGACAAAGTAACTATGCCAATCAATTAAGATAAGCATTTAATGTCCTTTGTGAGCCTTATTTTGGGGCTTTTATTATTATTATTATTATTATTATTATTATTATTATTATTATTATTATTATTATTATCAAATTTATAATAAAGATATGTATGGTAACTTGGAGCAGGCATGATTCTCCAAGCATATTTGCGTTCATTATTCTTGCTTCACTATCAGCGTAGAATACGAATTTTCGGGTGTGTGTTGAACATATTTTTTTGGATTTGATTGGGAAGGGGAGGGTTGAGAGAGTTGTTTTGTATCTCGTTGAAACTATGTTGTTTGTCATATGGAAGTTTCGTTATCGTGCAACGTTTGACAATGTGATTGTGTCGTCTAGTGAAATTGTTCGGTATTGCCAGTCTGAAGTTCGTAATCGTTAACATGTTGAAAAGTACCGTTTATCTGTTTCTTCGTTTCGTGAAACGTGGTGTGTGAATAATGTACTTTGTGATAGCCATGAGAGGGGGTGACTGATTTGTAAATAGTTAGAACATTAGCTTTAATTGGTTGTAAATATTTTCTTGAACTAAATAATTATAGATAATTAAATTAGGATATGACTTTGGGTATTATTTATTTGTAAAATTGTAAATAGTTAAAATAAAAATTGGAATTGGGTTTGTAAGAAGGTGGGGGGAATAATATTAGTGGAGTTAAAAGTTGTAAATAGTTAAAATAAAATTGGGAATTGTAAGAGGGTGGGGCGAAAATAGTGGAAAAAACACCACATGGGGTTGGGTGATAGTAGCCATCTTGCTAAAATTGTAAAACATATGAAACTCATTTGCTTATGTTTTGAACATTTGCTACTACTAGAGCTAGAGATACATGTACCAATCAAACCTGCAACGACAATTGTAGTTTGGATACCTATTGCCAAGAAAATGCTCTTAAATAAAGCCTCTCTATACGAAAAAGGCTTTTTGATACGTTTGAAGCTCAAAAATAGCCCGAGGATAGTAATCATTGCGTGACGGTCCCTCGCTGTCACGGCTGAAGTCAGATCATTTGTATCAAACCATTTATCTCCCAGAAGTTGCGCTCTATATACTTATTTTACACAAAACACTCATACATTAGAAGGGCAAAACTTATGTGAATATAGCAGTTTTTTTCTTCGATGAAGAACCGCTCCGCTTTAAGCGCTATTGTCCTCTCACAGCACACAAACTGGCACAGTTGTGCATCTTTCACTTCATTTTGACCGCGCTTAAACTTTTTGAATATTGGCATGTTTTACATCAAACTATTTGGTATCTCATGTCGATTTTAATTCAGCTGGTAGGTTTTTGATTGGCTCTTTTTTATAGCTGCTGACATACGATTTTGACAGTCATGACGCGTGGATAGTGACTCCGGTCGTACATTTCTTGTACGCAACCGAATGTCAAAATGTTCAAATTGACCGGGGTAAAACTAGGTATATGAAGCTCAAACAACAAAAAATAATAAAAAGATATGTTAGAATTTCATTTTCCGTTGGTAGGTTTTTAATATATT
>JANTNT010098759.1:0-11168 GCA_024752375.1 Entacmaea quadricolor
TGCCTAGTGTAACATACCCCGTTCTTGCAACTGCAACGCGCTATTTTTACCTCGCAACAAAATTGCGAGACAAGTTGTAGGAAAGATTGCCTAGTGTAACAGCACCTTAAGGATATTCTACAACGTGATGGTGCACTTCACACATGGAAAGACAATATAACAAACAGGTTGTAATGGCAAAAGGTTATGCATGATGTATGTGGAACTGATAGATAATGGCAGAAAGGAAGACAACAAAAGGAAAAGAGTTAAACGCAAAAAGAAAACATCACTGAAAGAAAATTAATTTATGAACTCGTCTAGATGCAACTCATCTTGTATTCTGTACTTTATCTGTATCGGGTCTTTAGGCCTATATATGTGATAGATGTGGCAGAATCTCAGGTCTCGGTTTTTCAGAAGCGCATTTGAATTTCTACCAGTCTCACCGATATAGATAAAAGATATAATAATTACATGGTATAGTTATTACACGATACTGATTGCAGCAATTATTCAGACGATTTCAAAAGTACGTTTAATTTAAATAATAATTTAAGTAATATTTTTTATTTTTTATTTATATTGCGCAAATATCAATATACATTTTAAAATGCATTTCAACCAAATATGATAACTTAAAGTATATAATGTCAAAATACAAATGACCAAATAATATCCTTATCAAAAACTATCAAAATATTTAAAAAAATATCTAAAGCTAGTTGACTTTTAAAAATATGCTTTCCTAAATAAAAATGTTTTCATCAGATTCTTGAAAATGTCTCAAGATGTTTCATTTCTGACTTCCCTTGGCAGAAAAGCACCCAAAAACTCAATTAATATTGCTTATTTATGTTTTTAAATATTTCATTTCCACAGGAATGGACCTCATTAAACCCATGTGGTTGTGGTTCTTCTGGGCTATGCTCCTGCATATATCAATGGGGCAACAGATGAGCTCAAAAACAAAAAACGAGATAAAAACCGGAATATCCGAATTCAAGAACGTGGTCACTGCAATGGAAAAGTTAACTTCAGATAAGAAACTTCTATCCAATATACAAAAATTGTCTGGGTACTTGGGAGTCGCTGGCGCAATTGTTTCATTTGCTCTGATATTTTTGCCCGCTGAAGACTCGGCAGAACTTAAGTACATGAAAAAGAAATTTTCCGAAGTGAATATGAAATTGGATAGAATAACTCAAGAACTAGACAACGTTAAAGATCTTATAACATTGGAGAATCAGAGAGCTGCTTACGTAATGGACGCCAGTAAAATTCTGTACGGCTACAAACGACTGACAGAAAACTACATTCCAGAGTTGGCTGCCATTACATCATGTTCAACGACGAGGGATTGTCTGAGGAAGAGATTGCGTATATCAGAGTCATACAAGAATACATTTGATGTCAAATCTAGTCTGTTTACAGTTTTGACAGGCACCATACAATCTACCTCAGTATTCGGGGATTCACTTCTTGACCTCATAGCGACGACCTACAAATGTGATATTAACAAAGTTCTAGAATTCGCAGATGGTGTGATCAAGCTAGCTTTTAAAGGCCAACAAGTCGTTTTAGCCCATGAAAAGCTTACTGGTACAAATATGAGTATATCTCTAGTCATGAAGGACTGGTCGAAAATGGTTTATCGTCTGAGACAAAAGGCTGACAACATCAAAATATCCTGTTACAACAGCATGGACAGCTTCATAACGACAGATGTTCGAAATAACAAGTACCAGATAGACTTCTCATCTAACAACAAGGCAGCAACCCAGATGAAGGCCGATCTGGAGAAGAAATATCCATGGATTTATTGGACTGTCATGGCGTACGGGGCATATGGTGGTGACAAACACTGGGGATTCAGTGATTTCTATTATATGCCGAAGAACGAGAATGATAGAAAGAGAGCGTTCAGAGTTATTGCTCAGGACAAAGGTACCTACAGAAATCAACGCCAAGAACTGTCCTCAACTCTAGAAAAAGTCATCAGGAACATTCGTGATGTCCCTGATGACGCACACAAGGTATACGACAAATTGGCGAACGAGTTACAAAAAACCACAGTCTGGAACAAACTATCTGCATTTATAATATTGAAAGATTACAGCGATTTACAAGTGGAAGTTGATAATCAACATGGTCTGTATCACTATAACGAGGAACACACATTTTGTCTTAGAACGCCTCGCAATAACAGATGCAATCGGAAAGGTACTTTCAGAATTTGGGCATCACTGAAATCAGAGCAAGAGATTGCAGGAATATCTTGCACAAGAAGTTGTAGTGGACATGGACAATGTGTTTTGTTACCTCAATCTTCCTCCTCAGTTTGTGTATGCAATCCATACTACGAGGGAGATGATTGTCAGTCATATGATAACATTAACCTAGCCACCAGTGTCGACTCGATGCTCACAATAACGGCACAAATTCCCAAAATCACAGACGTGTACTTTGAACTGTTAGACATGCAAGATTTCATTGGAGCTTCTTTAGGTCGTCTCCACGATTCCGTAGCGGCGTTAGATGCAAAATTACAAGTTCAATATGACAACTTGAATAATAAAATAACAAGTGAATTCCGGTGGGCGAATTTAATAACACGTTACAGTGACTCGCTAAGTGGTTTAAGGTTGTACTTGCATCTCTTTCATAACTTGAATTCGTCTCAAGCCAACTACGAAGAAAAGAAAACCATGTTTGCCAAATCCGTTTTGCATCAAGAATACATACAGAAATGGGTGCTGGACCTCAATTATTTGATTGTTGGACGTAGTAGTGGTCTCATTTTAGGACACAAGCCACTTCTCTTCATTCTTATGGACATGCACAAGCGAAAAGCATGTAGCGTCCAGTACAAGAATGCCCTTGATAACTCTTGGCGTCAGCTGATCATCTTACAGAACCAGGCATACTTGATGTGGGCTCAAGCAAGGTCTATCATGAACCAGCCATCTGATGATGTCATGACTAAATATAAAACAAAGGTAGCAGAACAAGAAAAGTTCATAACAAGTTCAACGTGTGAGCTATCGATTCTCCACTCCCCTAATCTCCAATGTACCGGAGGATTTTACATCTATCCAAAATTAGTCTTAACCAATCAATGTGAACTGAATCACTACATACATGGAACTTCAACCACTTTATGTAAAACACAGTCTTCAAAATGCGTTGCTTGTAGTTGCAATCCAGAGGGGTCATCAAGTGCCAAATGCAATGACTTTACTGGACGATGTTCCTGTAAGAATAAGTACTATGGCGATAAATGCAGTGACCGAGATTGTAAGTGGACAGGTTTTGGGAGTTACGGGTCTTGTTCCAAGACGTGTGATTATGGTGGACAGATGACAAGGTTGCGTAGTCATGCCGTAACTCAAAAAGGTAATGGTCATCATTGTGTCGGAAGTTCTAGAGATTCAACATCCTGTTTTGAAGGTTGCTGTCCATCATCGTATCACTGTACAGCTAACAAGAAGTGTATACCAAGCGGCTGGGAGTGTGATTACGACAATGACTGTGGAAACTCTCAAGACGAAGCTTCTTGTTCAGAAACGTGTGAATATAAGTACACTGATTGGGACAGTCATGGTGGAGGGGACGCTGTGTACATGGATCGCCACCGACTCAATTGTGGAGGTGCAGACAATGTCATTCAGTTTGTAAAGATGGAGAGGTCTGGTAGCCAAATCAGGTTTAAATATGAGTGTTGCAAGTTGATGAAAAGTGTTTGCTCTCTGAGAAAGGTGACAAATGGCTATACTTATGACGGTGAGGGAGATACTGTGTATCTAGACAGGCAGTCAGTCAGCTGTGGGAGTTATGGAGTGTTGAATGATTTCTGGTTAAGCAGGAATAGTGGTGGTGATAAATGGAGATATGAGTATTACTGTTGTGATATGAATAGCAAGTATCGTCAACGATTAAGTTGTTATTCATCTTCGACGTCCTTTACTTATGACGGAAATGGAAAAAGTTATTATCTTGACAGACAAAGTATTTCTTGTAACAGCCGCTATTTCCTGCAGTACTTCAGGTTAGAAAGGAATAGCGGTAACGATCGTTGGAGATACTTGTATAGGTGTTGTCGCATTACCGAATAGTTACGCACTTTAGAAACCCACTCTTTACATTTGTTGCTTGCAAAATATTTGTGTTGTTTTAACACTTTTTGGATACCTGTAGTTAAATTTAGGGTGGCCTGAGGCGAGCGGTTGCGTGTTTGTAGGTTGGAACCCTGTGGTAGGAAAGCGCGTGAAAGCCAAACACTTGTTCTTTTCGCGATCGCGCGGCCAAGAGCGACCGGTAACTCCTGGTACCCATAGCTGCTCGGTTCAGGCCGGCCAAATTTTACCATAGGCATCCCGAAAGTTAAAAAGCATTATTTTCGAAATATTCATGCTGCAAGTTTATTTAGTGGGCCGGCGTTCTTTGACCTCAGAAGCACGAAATGATGGGTTTAGTTTTTTGTTGTTAATCAAAATTTGTAAGGGTTAATTCTATTCAATACATGAAAGTATCGTTGTGAAAACAGCAATCACTTGGGTTATTATAAAATAAATGGTTGTCTCACGTTATAAAGTATAAAAAGAGTTAAATGATAAGGTGCATGCAGTTAGTATAATTAGAATAATAACGTAGTGGAAGGATTAGAACGAACTGGGATATGAATATTAATTGTAATTATATAGTTATAATAAAGTTATAATTATATAGTTAATAAGGTAGTAAAGACGTTTTAAATGTTGCAGCCTAATTTTTTTAATTTCATCCCTGGTCGCGTGTAACATGACATACCCTTCTGAACATTAAGAGTCATTTAGAGAAACATTTGTATCAAATATTGATGAGATTTTAAATACTGAAGCCTCGTTTTCATCCTGTGTGTCCAACCCGCGGGCAACAGGCAATCCAGACCTTGTTCTATATGCTATTCACGAAGATTTGAAAGACGAAATATTTTAGTCTAATGTAATTAGCCGTTATCAAAATGAGGTGAGGACTGGGGCGAGTAATATATTATTATTGCAAATTTATTTTATCTCAAAGAAAATTATTTCTTTGGAAAGAGAATGTCGAAATTAGTAAACTCAGCAATTTTTGTAGTGATACCTCGGCTTCGCCTCGTTTTTTTCAACCCACTTCTCAACCAGTGATCAAACACTCTTTCTTGTGTTTGATATATTACTTATCTTATTACCGTCTCTTTTCTTAAACTAATAGAACTCACCAAATGAAATATCACTGGCGATATATACAATGAGGACTTAATAGCCATAAATACCTCAGTTCTATAACCTGGCAAATACCAACCTAGTTTTTTCCATAATGACACGTACAGTTGATTTTAGAAGAGCTGGACATTTACGACTTCAAACGGCCAATGGATGACACATTTTCCGGCAATTTTGACAAAATAATACAGTGGAACCTTGCTCTACGGCTACCCGCTTAATACGACCACCCGGTTATTACGGACAGTTTTGTAGGTCCGACTAATTAAATATCAATAGATTTTATTATTGAATTTACCCGCTTGACACTAGTTAATACGACCAACAGACACTTTTACGGGACCCGATTGACAGGCTGCCGTACGACTGTCAACCTCGTATTACGGACACTGGTTGTCTACTGTATATTTTTAATTTTCATCATCTTTAGCATGCGCAGCTGACAGTGCCTTCAATCCAAGTTTTAATTGTCAGAACAGAGCAAAGTCACTAGAGTAGAGCGACTACTTAAACATTGTACAGTACTGCAGGGCCGTAGCAAGCCTTGAAAAACTGGGGGGCACAAAGTTATTTCGAAATACGTGATCACAAAAAGTTACGATTTCCATAGATATTCATTATTGGAATTACATGCACTCGGAAGGTATTCGCCGAAATGCCGCAATAATGATCAAGGGGGGTCAGGGGTTATAAAATGAAAGTGAACTTAAACCCCATCTATAAAGGATGATAAACTTCTAACACCCAGCTTAAAGGTAAAAATTACTGTACATCCTCCTTACTGACTTTGAGCGAATGTTTAGAAATTTTGTACAAGCGAAGCGAGCAAATTTTTCATGAAACCGTTTCTGTCCATTACAGATTTTTTCTTCGAGCGAATAAAAGTATTTTTTTCTCGAAAGGTGAACTTTTCTTCCTTTTTTGAATGCGAGCGCGAAAATTCCTTCTTTCCATTAAATAAGTTAAAAATCGTTTCCCTCTTTTTGGTGTACTACTTTAAACTCCTTCCCTTCTCGTTTTAGAACCTGAGACGCCTTGTTTTTTGCTTCTGTTTTTTTTTTTTCATTTTCGGGAAAAGAATGGTGGGGCACGGGTCCCTCCGGCCCCTAAGAGCGCTACGGCCCTGTACTGTACGTTATATGGCGTTACAACAAGAGAAGTTTTTATTCTTTAAGTTGAAGTTTTTATTCTTTAAGGTTTGTAATCAGTTGAATTACATTTATGATAGATAAGTCAATGCGTTCGGTGTGTGTACATATAGAGAAAAAGAATGAATAAAGACAAAAAGAACTTTAAGCCATTGGCGGGAATCGAACCCCTGGCTTAACTGGCTGCGTTGCCAGCGTGGTTAGTCCTTGTGGTGTAGAGGTAACACGTCGGACTAGTAAGTTCGATGCCCTGCTTCGTGGAACAAGCGTTGGAAATATTTATCTTCTTTTTCCACCACCTGTACATCATCAAAATTTAAGTTATGACCGGTGTTTTGGACATGTTGGACAATTTTTGATGAGCGCAGATTTTAGCATATTGGCCTCTTATGTTTGAAGATCCTTTCAGTGCTCTCTATGTTTGACCATAGTTTATGAAATCGCACTCCATAACAACATTTTTGTCAAACATTAAAGGCTCCTGACTGCAACTTCACATTAAATCATTAACTTGAAGTAGGAAAAAAATCTTCCATGATAGTTATTTTTGAAATAAATTTTCGATGGCTACCTACTCTGGTGTCATAGACACTGATAGCTGAAGTTTCTCATCCATTAGAATTTCCGCCTTTTCGACTCCCTTGCAAAAAGGTCCACATCAGAAAGTCTGGTATTATTAACCGCCTGTTCAATTCAATTTAGCACCATGAACTGGCAACTAACTACAGCTTCCGTGTTTAATTCGTAGTCTGCTGATCACTGGAAGCAATGTTCTTTAGACAGACAGCAGCCACAGCCTTCCCCAAACAGTCTTGTTCTGCTATATGCAATTAAGCTAATGTTAGGAACACCTCATGAATCAGGGTGCAAAATCTATCAAATAAAATCTGGGAAGAGCCATTTTCTTCCGGCCCACCTCTTGCACGACTGTCAAATGCATGTAAATAATGGATAGGCTATACCTAAGCTGGAACATTGTGAATAAAAACAAGCATACTTAACTGACGTTCGTCGGCTAGAGTAAAACTGAGGGGCTAAAGTGGATATTTATACATAGTTGGATATAGAACCAAAATCTAAAGTATATATTGTTACCATGTATATACTGTGTATGTATCGTACCATAAATGAAGGGGAATAACCTAGCTTTTAACTGAAATTAGCATTGCAACTGTAGTGTAAAAATGTAACTTTCTTAAATATACACCTTTCAGTTTTAAGCTCGCCATGTAGACCTATGAATTGTACGTACATTTCCCGCCTTTCCTGATCATGACTTAAGTCCTTTATTCAAGTATTGATAGTAAGAACTATATTCAACCGATTAGACAACATGACGGTGATACTGATAATTAACATAAAAGGTCGTTGTGTAACAACGAAAGCACATTAAAATATACATAAGTCACGCTGGTCTGTATCAGCAATGGAAGACAACCATGCTGAATAAACTCTTCACTAGAAAATACCCTTCTCTTATCACTATTTATTTACTAAAGCCATAAGAACCTTTGTAATTTTCTTAGGTAACACTTTGCTTATTGGGTTTTAGTTAGAGGTATCCCTAATTACTGTGACTCGGTTAATAACTGATATAACAATCGATTTCTAGTTCTTTGTATTATGTAAATTTCGATAGCAGTCCATCACCTGTTCTGTCGTGTGTTCTTGGACTAGATATGGATACTCTAACAATCAAAAATGGCTCAGTTTATTACTAGCTAAATCGACAATTATACATTTTGTCATCTTGTACGTTTTCAGTCAAGTTACGCTCATGACTACGTTAGCTTACAAGGATTAAGTTTGTTGTTCCTGTACGGTTTAAGATATGTTTTTCTTATTTATTTCCATTGAGATATCTATAAGAGTTGTGTCAGTAGGAAGATTTACTAAGCCGGAATAAGTTTAATAAAAAAGTGTTAAAAATAAAGCAGTCGATTAAACTTAATGCAAAATAAGATCTTGGTTTTGCTTTCTTTTGCTAAACTTACAACATAACCTAAAAAACTATTCCAAAAAAGGAAGAAAAAAAAAATCTTGAATAAATGGTCAAAATAAGTAAAGAAATGAACTGAAAGGACAGAAACATCAAATTGCAGGCATGTGTAATAATCTTTCAATTTTTTTGACATATATTTGATATATTTGAGGACGAGAAATATGATCAAAGTATTAAAATCATTTGTAACTTTTTTTTTGTAAAGATAGTCAAGATATATAAAAATATTTGTGACAAACCCCAGGGAGACTGGTACAGGTCAGGCCACGTGACCTTCAAGTCAATGGCAACGTGTTCTCTAATAAGATTCCGGCTCCATATTCAACAAGGTTAGTCGACTCACAGAAAAAGGTAAAGCCTCCCTGAAACTCAACTAATTTCAATTCTATTTCTTGTAGTACGTTAGAAGAATGATTCATCTTGATGATGGTTTTGTTTTTTCATCAAAAACTTGCTATTTTAAGTAGTAATCGTCGGTTGGATTTTTGTGAATATTTTGGCTTGAAGTGTTTTCGTTTCGTTATGCCTCTGTCAGTCTGGTATTGGCCAACTTCTCTTGTTGCAAAACGTACCAAGATCGTTCTGCTTTTGAACGAATTTACTCAAGATAACTAATTTTATCGTTTCACATCTAACTGGCATAAGTATTACAACATTAACTGATTTTCGTCACACACACACACACAAAAAGAAGTTTGAAACCGGCAGATCTTTGAAATCGATATTATCTCCTCATCCATGACAGGGGAAACCATTCACTCAGTGAAGTTGGACGATGTTTCACTATGAAGGCAAGCGCTTGTAGTCAAACTAAATTACGACTTAAAAAAACACTTTTCTTCACCTAATAAAGACAGCTAGGCTATTGCAGATACTCAATCTTAGTAAAGAAAAAGTCAAAGTTTTTCAGAATCATTCTCCGTGTTTTGAGCGCGTACTGGTTGATGATTATGGCAAGCTCTCAGTGTCAGGGAAATATTCACTAAAATGACCACATCGCTCTCAAATTTTAACCGATTGTGGTAAACTTTACTATTCTGTCTAGTTAAACTATATTTTCTTCCCAAAAGCAAATCAGAGTTAAGATAGCAGAATTTATGTGAAAACTACCAAAGAGGGTCGTATAAATTGTTTTAAATCAGTTAAATGCCATAGCCGTGACAATACTATTCGCTTGGAATAGAATAACTTTGTACTTATGCACTAAAAACTGAAAACGAAACCAAACTGGATGTAAAATATAGGAAAATTAATGTTTTATATTTCCAAATTAAAAACAGGGCTCTGGTTTTAAATAAAGTCAACCAATTTACAAGAACAACAAAAAAGATTGTAAAATTACCGTAAAAAATAGGTAAAATATATAGTGATATGTTATTGAGCTTACTTGTATTGTAAACCCATGAAATGTTATTTTTGACCAACACGACCTTCCGTTTTTTTAAAGGCTAGTCGTAGGTGCATTTTACAAAAGTATCATTGAACAGGCCACGGCTAATCAGAGGTACGAAGATCTAAATTATCTACATATATTTTAGTTTAGGGTTTTAAACTCCTTCTTAGTTAGGGGAAAAAACCCATAAAATGTGTACTCTAATTTGTATTTAGTTGTCTTATTACCTTCTACAGAGTGATCCAGGAGTAAAGCACTTTATACGATGCTTCGTTCAATGAAGTTAAATTCTCTGAACCCTCACATCACATGTGTACTGTGTGGAGGATATCTCGTGGACGCTACCACCATCATAGAGTGTTTACACTCCTGTAAGTGTTCTCTAGAGGCTGTGTGTATCTAGATAGCTACAGTTTGTAATACAGACGTGTAGGAAGATCTAGGAAAGCTTGAAGGGAAGCTTGAGTCTTTCTGGCCACGATTCTTGATATTTGTACATATTTTTATGTGATTGAATCAATGATACGTAGTCATGCACAGCACGCATGTAAACAATCAAGGTAATATGTGCAATAGCTGGAGCTGCATTTTTATCGCCATTGCATGCGGATAAAATCATCAAAATCCTGTTTTTAACCTAATAAAAAATTAATGAAATAAATTATATTGCTTAAGGCCCGGCCTGGTTTATTGACAATAGCCTGATCTAAAACGATTCGAATAAGGCATCTCTTCATTCGATCCTTAGTTTGTTTTGACGAGGTAGTAGCACAAACGATAACAAATCGATGCGGATTTTGTAAATACTTCTGCTTATCGCATTTTCGCTTTTACGAATTACCTCTCGCATGCAAATAAAAATGAGATTGTTGAAAAGCTGTCTTCTTTGTGTGTTTTGTGTTTTGCGACTTGCCTACGGTGTTCCCTTGTAAAGCCTTAAGAAATATTTGCTAATGAACGGATCTCATCAACAGCCGCCGAGCTTCTGACAATGAAAAGGTTTAAATTGGTACAAATATTGTCGTTAATCTGTTGTATAAAGTGAATACCATACAGCTTTTTACTGTATTGAGTTTGTATTCTACTTGATCTATCAAATTCTCCTTTATGAGACACTATTCTGGTTTATGTTTATCTCGTTTGCCGTCGACAATTAAAAATGACTAAATATATCGCTGTCAGTTTGCGTATAAATACGTATGCTGAACATTATATCTGTGTATCAATTTATGGGTATTTAAGATGTTAACGGAAATCTTGCTTATTAGGCCGTTTTCTTAAAAAAAAAAAAAGAATGACCAAGAACTCGACGCTTTATCGCCATTTGCATTGCTACGCGGCCACCCGAGACAAAAATCGCGACGTGTAGTATGCAATAGACTGCCGTCAATCAAACACGT
>JANTNT010098870.1:0-21809 GCA_024752375.1 Entacmaea quadricolor
GTAAATAATTTATTCATCTACTTGTATACTATATAACTGTTCACATTTAGTAACTCATTAAACTGAAGATGGCATAAACATGCCGAAACATGTCTTTTAAAAAAGTTGTCTGTTTTTTACAATATCTATCATACTTGCTATTATTGCGACCTTATAAAAATATTTGTCTTGAGATCATGACATACGGAAAGTAAGGTCCATACAAATGATGAAGAGCCAAATATTTTCCTGTGTGGCCTGACCTAACTCAGTCAATAAGCAATGTGACCAATTCCAGTCAACATGACTAATTTTTAGAAAGATTTAGCCTAAAACATATTGCTTTTTTTTGCATGAGGTTATTTGAGCTGGGATTTTCCAGACCAAGCTATTTATATACCAGTAGTAACATGATTTTTGCTAATGGTTTTGATAGGAGTGTATGTGCCAGCCAGTATGTGTCATGATAATGAAGGTTAACTTTTATCTTACAGTATATAATCATTTTTTTACATTGAATGATATAACGGTAAGTAGAAAACTTACATTTTGTTTTCTCTTCCAAATTTCCTCTTAAAAATACAGAAAGCCCAATGATCCAGTCTTCCATTTTTATGAAACTGTCTGTATCTTTGTCAAATGCTCTGTAAACTGAAAGGGATACAATTTTGATCATTCTAAAAGCAACATTCATTGATCTAATAAATACCATGTGTAGCAGGAGTTACTCCAATTCATAAACTATACAGAGAAGTGCTGCTGGATAGGGTATGGTTTTTCAGGATTTTGGTCTTAGATAAGGCATACATTTTTCATGTAAATTATAAATAAATAAAAAATAATGGGTGCTTATATAGTGCAATTTCACCTAATGTCTTAATGTACTTCACAATTCTATATCATCAGTGGAGGACTTTACAGGCTGCATAATACGGCAGCTTACAATCATGACATACTCTTCAGCATTTTGATAAAGTCTAGAATTTTAAAGTCTTATAGGGTTATGGTTTACAAAAATAGGTCTTAAAACTATAGGACCTGTTCAAAATTTTAAGGTAATCCTGTCAAAGATAAGTTCAGGGTTTTCAGCTTTCAACTGGGGGATACTCCCATATATGGACTATACGGGGAGGATCCACTGAACAGGGTCAGGGTTTTGGAGTTTTTTGTCATAAACAGGGTATCTTTTTTTTTTGGCCAATAAAACGATACTTTGTCATAAACAGAGTATAATTTGAGTTTTTCTGTCATAAACAGGGTAACAGTTTTAGGATCCTGGTGGAACACCCCCACCCAAATCCTGCTGGAGTACCCCCCAGGAGCTTCCAGCAGCACATACCTATCAGAACAAAACCCAAGTAACACCCCTCTCCAAGCATGTTTTAATTAGCCTAAATTACAACAATCTTCAGGTGAGCAAAACCTTCTCCACAGAAAAAAGCTAAGTTTAAACATTTTACTGACACCTTGAATGCTGTGCCATGTTGGCATATATGAATATGTGGACTGCGTGGCACTATGAAATACAAAGAGTAGAAATAATGGAAAGTTAAAGTGTTTGGAAAGGAGGTTATTCTGGGTGTAAGACCCTTGGAAATAAATTCAGAGAAAATTAATTGCCAACCTCAGTGGGACTCAAACTCATGACCTTCAGATTTGTATATGCTCTACCATCTGAGCTAAAGGTCAGATTTGGGAGCAGGTCAGGGTGAAATAGATGTTAGATCACGATAATTGTAATGTAATGTAATGATATGATATATTTCAATTGGAGGTATAACATACAAAGTAAACATACTAATTAACTTCTCATGATTGTAAGCTGCCTTAATAACTAAGTAGTCTGTAAAGTCCTCCACTGACAATATAGAATTGTGAAGTGCATTGAGACGTTAGGTGAAATTGCACCATATAAGCACCCATTATTATTATCTAGATTGCATATACATGAAGTGACAGGGGCGGATCCAGGAGAAGGGGGGACAGGAAACTTCAACATTAGAGAAATCTCTAGGACTAGCCAGAGGATATCTGGGGTATATCAAAATAAAAGGGGGTGTCTGGGCCCTTTCTGCCCAATCCTAAATCTATAAAATGCACACCATATGTAAGAATCCATAGCTTTTCTGCATATTTTGCATGGATAGGTACAATGTACATCTTAGATGAATGTAAAGTAAAGTGTTTCGCAAAAACTGTTACCTCTGTCCATTAGCATGTCGTCAGTCATTTTAAATTTGGTTCGAAGAATTTCCCTGAAGCTCGTTCTATCCATCTTATCTTTAGGTTTAACTTCTTCAGAGAACATCGAGAGCAAACTTAATACTTCTATTTTAGAAACTGGGTTATGACAAGAAAGATTCGATTTTGAGCGTCAAAATATTCCAGATCAAATGTAAAATCTTAATTCATTTTTCATACTTACAGTGTGTCTTTTTGAATAACGAGTCAGCCAGCTTCTCTTGACTCTTTCTAGCGACAATACCAGCCATTTTAGTAATAGTTATTTGGATATTTATTTAACTGAATGTTGTTTTCAGTTCGCTCTAATAGATCGTTGCCATGTGCAACGAATGCTGTGTGACGTCACGTGTCATACCTAGTCTCAGTCGTCCACAGGGTAACCGTTCCAATAAATTATTTAAATTGAAAAGTTGGGCTTCTAAAAAATGAAAAAATCCACAAAAACCAAAAAGATATAAATTATAGTTTGAGTTTTTTCATCCGTGCAATAATGATGCCTTCCAACTTAGTATGTTATTACCATATGAATTATGTATTTTACTTCCTGTGAGTCCTGTTTCCTTTTCCAGTCACATCATTTGTTTATTCTTGTAAATGGCATGTTTTCTGTTTGTTCCGTGTGTATATATAACTAATATAATATAATTTATGTTTTGTAACATTTAAACTCTGGACAAACTAATTTAATATACTTTTTCCTATACTATAAAGACCATCAATCAGTTGCGTAAACAAAATACAATTTCAATACTTACAATCTCATTTTTTATAGAAATAGCTTACTTATATTTTTTAACTCTCTAATATTTGTAGATATTTAAAAAAAATTGACACAAGAAATTTTACTTTGGGTTGCCTGTGATTTTTCCGAGCGAGACTAAGCACTACCATCTGTCACACACAAAGATGGCGGATGCATCGGCTGAGAAAAGTGTAGACGAAGCTCAATCACTTGACAATAACTCGCCCCAGAAAGACAATTATTCCAACGTAAATGGGCGATTAAAACCCCTAAGTGAAAGCGAACCTTCAACTGGTAAAACAGTGAGCACCAAGAAGAAGAAGAAGAAAAGAAAGGGAAAGAAAGATTGGTGTGTAGAGCATGATCATCATGGGCATGGTCACGATGAACATGACGGCTGTTCTGAAGCCCATGATCACGGCCATGAACACGACGTTTCGTGTGCAAAAAAACCCAGTGCAAACCAAATTAGGAATCTACAGAAACTTCTAGATTCTATGAAAATATCTGAAGCCAAACCACCCAAGACCACTGAGGAAGCAAGGAAGAAAAAGTATCAGTTTTGGGATACACAGCCAGTTCCTAAGCTAGGTGAGGTGGTGATTTATTAGGGTCTAATTTAGCTTTGTTTATTTAAGTAATACCTGTGCTTGTCGCTGACTTGATGTTTTTAACGTACTTATTACTTTTTTGGATTTCTACCCATCAAATGACATCGACAGGTCTTGGTCCACGTTTATTTTAGGAACAATTGATTTTGCAAAATTGCAATTAACAAATGATGTCACTACGACATCATGTTGATATGAGAAAAGCAAATAAAAATAGATTTGTAAAATATATCGGATTATGATCATTATTTTTTTAACTGCTCCTAAAGTTCTACTGTGTTGAAGTTAAAGAATGACTAGTTATTTTTTAATGAATTCATTTATTATGGGATCTTAAATTGTTTTACAATCCATTACAGCTATATGCATTTAAGTGAGAGCCATGAACACTTTTTGAGTTCATTTGAGTTTTAAAAAGTTTTGTTTCTGACAACATAATATCATGTTAGACCTGTAATGTTTTAGGGTAATCAACACCTACGGCCTGTATTGTTCTCTATTGTTTATGCTATTGTTCTATTGTGTGATGGATGAATAGAACAAAGAATAGATATCCTAAATCATGACTCATATGCATCATGTTTCTATGGCTCACATTTGATGTTCCCATGTGCAATAAAAATGATGAGCTGTCAAAATAGAGTGACATTAGCCAATCAAAATGAAGATTTTAACAGATTAGTGTCCAGTGACGAGAAATACAGTATGTTGCAAATTTCACTTCAGGGTAGAATTGCACCATTTAGCACAAAGCATTTTACTGAGCAACGCTAGCCTGAATAGAAACATGTCTCAAAAACGTTATTTTTAATATTATAAAAAGATGAATATGGACTTCTTTCCCAATCTGCATGACAAAACAATAAAATATTTACATGAGAAAAGGTTTCAATTCTCAAGAGAAGAAAATTCTTTTCTTCCTCCAGATTGGGATTTAGAGCAAAGGATATATATATATGCTTATTTTTAAAGATTTTTTTGATTGTCCTTTACACTGTATGCTGTATGTCATTATGGCCATGTTGGTGGTACTTATTAAAAATATTTTTTGAGCTTCTTTTGTTTGTACCACCAAGTTGACCACCAAGTTGTCCACCAGGTGCATTTTTTTATACTGGTACTGGTATATTGTTTTTCATTTTTTTTTAATGGAAGCCTACACATTTGTGCAAACAGGATACACCTACTTTAAAGTATAATGTAAGTATGTATGAAATTTAATATGTATTTTCATGTTTTTTCCTTGTTTTTATGTAAATTCAGATGAAGATGTTCAAGAAACTGGTCCAATAGAGGAAGACAAGCCCACATCTGAAATCAGACAAGAGTGCTATTCACTTCCAGATGGTTTTGAGTGGGATACACTGGATATAAGTGAACCAACAATAGTAAGTTGACAGAAAAGAAATATATCATTACACCTACTCATACGAAATAAACACTTTTAAAACCAGTGTTTTAACATATTTTTGGTTTTTTAATCATATTGTCGCAGCTTAAAGAACTTTATACACTATTGAATGAAAACTATGTTGAAGATGACGATAATATGTTCAGATTTGATTATTCCTCTGAATTCTTACTTTGGTGAGTAAATAGTAAATGCTAGTCCATGTTAAATGATAGTCACATCTCAATTAAATAGAGAAATTTAACAAGCTAGGTCCTCAAGTTTATCAATGCTCATTTGCAGCAGTCTAGTGTATCCCTTTCTAAATACCAGTAGTGGTCGTTTTCACCCAACTGTGTTCAGATTTTGTGTATACTTGTTGAAAAGTCACTTGTCTAACAGAAAATGTTCCTGTTGGTAGTTTCCATGGTAGCATGTTTCCAATGAAACCAGTGATATATTGTCAGATCATTTACCATTCAATCAGAATGAGTTTTTCACAGTAATATGAAATAGGCTCCATTTTTATTGACAGTTGTAAAAGAACCAGGAAATTTATAAATAGCTTCAAATGTTAGAGTACAATGTTGACAAATAGTCCAGTTTCATATTCTTTTTTGTTGCTCAGTGTTAGCCTTCAATAGCACGTAATATATTCTTTTATTTTAGAGAAAGTCCATGGTAAGGAGAATACAAATACTTTAGATTTTCACAAGTTTTGCACATATTTCTGAATAATTTAAGTGTGACTTGGGCTAACCATTAGCAGAAGAGAACTCAAAACTGGAGTACTGTGCTTTATGCATTATTGTTAAGCCTGTACTTTGTAATCTACAGGGCTCTCAAACCGCCAGGCTGGAAGCAACAATGGCACTGTGGTGTGAGAGTTACTTCTAATAAAAAGCTGGTTGGCTTCATCAGTGCTATTCCTGCTCATGTGAGAATTTATGAAAAGTACGTTTTCTGACATTTTTTAAAAGTTATTTTTCTTGATTACTTAATGCTTTTTTATTACAGTACCTAAAATTTGTTTGCTTTTATATGAATTCAAAACATTTTTATCCCAACTTCTTGTTTAAACTTTTCAGGACCCTATTGATGGTTGAGATTAATTTCCTTTGTGTTCATAAAAAGCTTCGATCGAAACGTGTTGCACCTGTATTGATCCGTGAGATCACACGACGAGTAAACAAAGAGGGTATCTTTCAAGCAGTTTATACTGCTGGTGTAGTTCTTCCAAAGCCTGTTGCTTGCTGCAGGTAATTCCATTTCCCTTTTGCTGAAGATATGTTGGCTTTGTTGAACATGTTTTTGGACTTGTCTGGCTAGTATCTTTAGTTAAAAATCCCAAGAAATTTAGGTAAAGATATTTAGTAAATATAAACCTTTCCCATGAAATAACTGAATACCTTTGAAAATTACATAACAATAATCTACAATTTAACAAAGTTCTATTAATGAGATTATTGTCTCAGGTCTTGACATCCTTATCTACACTGTACTCTTAAATTTGCATAATTATTTCTTGATTCAGGTATTGGCACAGGTCTCTTAACCCTAAAAAGCTGATTGATGTGAAATTTTCTCACCTAAGTAGGAATATGACCATGCAGAGAACAGTCAAATTGTATCGACTACCTGAAGTAAGCCATTTCAATTTTAATATAATTTATGGGAAATTGTACAAGTTGCACCATTGAAAGTGGAAAACTGACTTATGATTGTCATAAAGTTTTAAAATATTTTAAAATGCTACAACTTATTTTGTCATGCACAAAAGCCATAAGGAGGTTTTCGTAAGTTGTGAGTATGGTGTCGGCAGGTTGCATGCATCAGTTTTAGGGAAGAGTTAAAACCCTTAGTTTTTCTGGTAGCACTTTTACACA
The DNA here is from genome assembly GCA_024752375.1 of Entacmaea quadricolor. Lineage (NCBI taxonomy): Eukaryota > Metazoa > Cnidaria > Anthozoa > Actiniaria > Actiniidae > Entacmaea > Entacmaea quadricolor. The sequence continues at coordinate 6,853 of JANTNT010098870.1, forward strand.
ATGCAGCCTTTTTTGTCAGATAAATTAAAAGGGAACATTAACCATTAACATGATTGTTTGAAGGAATAATATATCTGTTCTATAATTAATTATGTACTCAAAGGCTTTTGCTATAACATATACATATAGGGACACATTTTCTGAAACTTCACACACACACACACACACACACACACACACACACACACACAATTATGTGAAAGTACATATATACATTTATTATATTCCCATCCTCTGTATATGAGCAATTGCACACTCTGATTGGCTTCTCTACAAGTAGGCTATCAGCTCATTTACTGGGAGTAGAGAAGTAAACAAAATGGCAGAGCATGACCCAATTTGGTTTTTAGTTATAATTTGAAGATAAATCAAATGGGTGTTTTAAGGTTGTGTTTAGATTCATATTTTTTAGTGATTTGCTACTTCAACCTTGTAATTATATGAGTTTTTGACTAGCTTTTGACCTACATGGTCATCTTCAAGGTAGTAAAAATGTAAATAAAAGTAAATAACCTGCTGAGAGCATGTGCAGTATGTACATGCAGTGAAAAAACAAACAATCAAAGTGTGTGACATACGAGGAATGATTGTAAATAGATAAATAAATAAAATAAATGGATAGATAATTGAATAAATAAAGGAATGAAGGAAGGAAAAATAAATGAATGGCTGAATGATAGAATGAATAAATAAAAGAATGGACAAGTGAACAAACAAATGAATGAATGAATGAAATCACAATCCAGTGGATGGGGATATAATGAGGCAGTTATTCCACTCAATCTCGTCATATATAGCTAATAGCTGATTATGCACCTTGTCAGCTATGAGCTCATGTATGTCTCGATTTTGTGGAATAATAATATATAGGGAGTTTGAGGAAATGTACAATTTCTGCAAGAAAGTTTATTCTATTGATTTTTCAAGGAAACAGAAACCAAAGGCATAAGACCGTTAAATGAGGAAACAATGATGAGTTCATTCAAAGTTGTCACAGAGGTTTGTATAGACAGCTTCCAAACAGCTATGTGTACAATCATGTAGTTGTTTTTTAAAATAATTTACTTTATTTTCAGTACCTCAAGAAATTTGACCTTGCGCCAGAATTCACAGAGGTAAATGTTTAATCAATTCATTTGTATTGTTCAACACTCTAACAACAATCTACTGACAGAGATCTTGGTGTTGTCTGAACTATAACCTAAATATGTTTCTAATATGGACATTACAGTATTCTGGGTGATGAATGGTAAAATCAAGACTTGATGAGATGCTGAGCCCCAGGGATTTAGATATTTCTAGATTTTTAATCCAATTCAGTTCAATTCAGTTTTATCCATGTTTGAGACTCTTACCAAAACTTTCCTGCCCAAGGTTCTGTTGTCAAATAAAAAATGACAACAAATTTATCAAAAAAAGAGTCTTCAATACAGTAAAATGGAAAATCTGGCATTCTAAGACAATGAATGTCAATAAAAAACAGACTGACTCCCATCTTGGTCTCCAATAAAACCTGAAAAATGTCTCAGGCTGGGATAAAAATCTGGACAAAGTCTTGGGCTCATATTCAAAACTCAAAGTCTAGGTGTCTTGCTGATTCTTGATTTCACCATTTGTAGGTATAAAACGTGAACAACACCATCACAGTATCCAATACAGTATTTTATTTTTAATCTATATTTTATAATTAAAATATGTAACTCTTTGTTGTCCTTATCTTTTTAAAACTATTGCATCTTTACTTTTAATGCTACTCTAATTTTTTTGCCAAAAGTAGTTATTAAAGTCAATTATTATTATCCAGTGTATATATGTATCCTTGGTATATGTATCCTATGTATTTTTAATGCATTGTTTATTCCCATAATAGGAGGAATTCAGACATTGGTTCACTCCAAGGCCAGGGATAATTGATAGTTATTCTGTCCAGGTAAACTTTGTGCTTCTTATCTTCTTAGTGAACCAAACATTACAGCATTAATTGTGCTACTGTTTCCAGCAGATGAAGATTTTTGACAATGTTTTGACACTTATAACAAAATTTTTGATTACTTAAAACTTTCAAGTCACCACCTAACGCTATGTGGGTGGGTGGCAAGGCTTTTAAAGTTGTACATGTATTTGTCAAGATAATCTTGTCTACACTCTGCCTCATGCCTGCTTCAATGGTTGGTCTCTTTGTTAAAAGTGTCACAATCTTCATGCTGTAAATCATGGAAACCATCTATTTTACACCCATTATGTGACCCATACAACTCCAGACACCTACATGTTTTCTGACATTTAGACTTCTGCCAACCACTTGCTGCAGTTTTGATTGATGGCAGCAAAAAATACCCAACACCACAGCTGTTTTGTTCACATAGTTATGAAAATGAGTTTAATTCATGGCATGATAAAACATTACACAGGTATCGGCTTTAAACATAATAATTTTTTAAATAGACAATTAAATTTTTAACTCTAGACATGTTTCAGTCTGATGTTTTCCATCTTCGGTAGAGACCGAGTTCATTTTACAACTTCATGAGCTAAATACTATACATTATGCTAATAAATTACAATTACAACAATAGATAATAGGCTAATAAAGAAATTTGATATGATACTAGATACCTTAATAATCCAAACTTTAAAATAATTTTTCGTCCAATTGCTTTGAAATCATAGATTTAGCTAAATCTTCTTTTACTCTAAAAGTCAAAGAACCTTTTCACGTCAAAAGAGAGAATCCTGAATTAGATATTCAAGTTCAGCATTTTAATACTTTTTTAAGTATTTAATTTAGTCATTCTCATTCACAATATGTCACTTTAGTATCATATCAAATTTCTTTAGAGTGGTTTTCATTAATCTGTGAAACAAAGTGTACTAATTAAAGTGTAATAGTTAGATAAAAACAAAAGAAAACAAAAGAATTTGAGTGTAAAGGCCGGTACACACGAGGGAGCTTTCTCCTGCAACATGCTCCCGCAACATGCTCCCGGAGCAAAGCTCCCTCTTCTGTATCAATGATTTCATGTGAAAAAATTTGTTGCGCAATAAAATTTTTGCTCCCACGTTTTGCTCCATTGAATCAAACTGGTTAAATATGAGGAAGCAAACTCCAGGAGCAAATTTGTTAGAGTAGCGTGTTTCAGGAGCAAGTTCCCTCGTGTGTACCAACATGGCAAAATGACCCAGGAGCGTGTTGCGGGAGCGTGTTGCAGGAGCAAGCTCCCTCATGTGTATCGGCCTTAATAATGCATAATATGCTTATTATTTCACAGGTTTATGAAAAACACTCTATTAGCCTATTACCTATTGTTGTAATTGAAATAAGGATAATCTTTAGTATTTTTAGCTTGTAAAGCTGTAAAATTATTTCAATCTCTACTGAAGATGGCAAATGTCATGCAAAAACATATCTATGATTAAAAATTTAATTGTTAAATGTTTATGTATATTCATTCTCACAAGAGTTATCAGCTTTAAATATTTTAAATTAACTGACATTATACAGTCATATAATGGAAAGAAATTTTGCTTTCATTGTTTTCTTACTGCCTGCTTTTTTTTCTTCTATATTTCAGGATACAGATAAGAATGTAACAGGTTTTATCAGTTTCTACACTCTACCTTCAACAGTTATGCACCATCCAGTTCACAAACAGCTTAAAGCTGCTTATTCTTTTTACAATGTTAGCACAAAGGTACCTCTAATTCAGCTGATGCAAGATGCACTCATTTTAGCTAAACAGGTATGTTGTTATAACTTTTTTAACCCTTTACCCCCCCCCCCCAGGAGTGCCCAGGAGTTGCTTTGTTTGAACCAATGAAAATGAAATCTCAACAATTTTGTCCAGGCCCTCCATGGAAGAGAGTACATTGCAATCAGGCACACATAAGGGGTAGAGGGTTAAGGTAACTTTTCTCGCCTTCTAGCATTTCACACCTACATTTAGGCTCACTGTGGTTGAAATAGAGCTTTTGAAACATGTGACAGCAGCATTTTGATGACAAAACAAAAGAATTTATTTTCCATTTTCCTTGAGGAATAGTAGGGGCAGATTTAGGGGAGGGGGTGCACACCCCTCCCTCGGACGACATTTTTTTTTTTTTTGTTTTTGTTTTTTGTTGACTTTTTGACTGCTAAAATGGCTTGATCTCTGCTGTTGCACCCCCTTCTGGAGAAAATGGCTTGCCCCTCTACTGCTGTACCCCCTCCTGAAGAAAATCCTGGATCCACCCTGAATAGACTCATCCAATTTGGGAATATTGTTTCCCCTGTACACGGCCTTGAAATAACAGCCATTCATATGCTAGTTAAGATAACCAGTGAAGTCAAAGATCTGTTCTGTTTCCTTTAAAATGACCTCTCAACATGAGCGTTTAAAAACGTATTTGACAGGTTGACCTAATTTGGCCAGACATTGACTGGTCACCCACAGGCTTACCAGACTCTGTATTTGTACTTTTGGGTTACCTGCGGTATTCAACGGTCGAAAGATTTTCAAACCAGTTTATTAATCACTCTAAGTGAACTGTCTTTCATATTAAGTTCTTTAAAAATGTTCTAGAATTAAAGACTGATAGTTACTTAAGAAAACTGAATGGTTTTCTGGGTGATTTGGGGTCTTTAAGGGTGGTTTTCAAGCCGTAAATTCAACGGCCATTTTGTAGCGGGAATAAGCGTGTAAAATAGGTCATTTTACTACGGTTATTAACGCTTGCTAGCAGAGGTCTTTTTTTGCCCTTCGTAGTCTTGTTTAAACCTGCCGTTCAGACCTACGGAGGGGCAAAAAATAGCCTCTGCTAGCTTGGTACGCTACAAAAGGGGCGTAAAATTTACGGGCTCGAAAACCACCCTCAAAGACCCAAAACCACCAAAAAAAAAACCTCAGATTTCTTAAGTAACTATAATTCTTTAATTCTAGATTATTTTTAAAGAACTTAATATGAAAGATAGTTTGCTCAGAGAGATGAACTCTTTTGAAAATATTTCGACACGACTATTGAATACCAAAGTACAAATACGGAGTGTGGTAAGCCTGTGGGTGACCAGCCGTTATTTCAGGCCCTGCCATATCAAACATCTTAGGAACAGAATGCTTTGTTTGAGTTATGTTGACCACATTAATGTATCGTCTCAACCACTACCTGTAATGAAAGCGAGAATGCTTCAAGGAAATGAAATGCGCTCTGACGTAGGACAACATTATACCCAAACTGGATTCAAGGTTGAATGCAGGGGTGGGTTCCTCCCCCCTTTTCAACTCGTTTTTTAACTTTTTCTTTTCTTCGTGTCAAAAAAAAAAGACGAACCGTATTGATTTCTCAAGGAAAAGCGATTCTGTTGTTCAGCTTTATAGTGGTTACTAACGCTCTGGTCAAAACTCTTTCCGACTTCCTTTCTAGGCTGGTTTTGATGTTTACAACGCTTTGGATTTGATGAACAACAAAGAGTTCCTTGAAAAGCTCAAATTTGGTATTGGGGATGGAAATCTGCAGTATTATCTCTATAACTGGAAAAGTCCTACCATTAAACCAGAAAAGGTAAGTCTTAATTTGAAATTTTTCACCTATATACTGTCTGTTACAAGTGCTACGTGGTACACTTTCATAATTACCTTCCAAGAACCGGCGTTACCATCTTTAAAAGATGTCATTTCTAGACATGTAAAGGGATAGAAAAAAGTAAAGATTTTCCTCCCTTTTCCTGTCTTTCTTGCCACGACTGTGGCTTGTAAGTAATAAAAATGTTCTTTTTTCTTTTTGAAGACTGGTCTGGTTCTCCAATAAGTATTTCAAGCCAATGAAAACAAGCTAAACATCAAGCCCTTGGAAGTAACTCTATTCCTTTAACAGACCACGTCTCACACGAGACAAGTAATGGGTGTTTTACCTAAAGACTGGTTTAAGGAGAAAAACAAAGCTAAAGAACGATCCAAAGAAAACGCTTTGAAAATATAATTTTTGAGTAGTTAGAATCCATAGCAGTTTTAGACGTACTATCTTCCATCTTCTGATTACAAAAACCCGTGAAATCAAAGATGAGCATCCAGAAAAGAAAGGAAAAATTAGGCCCTGGAAAAACGAGGACACATTGTGGCGGCAACATCCCTTGTTGACCCGTTTTGTCACGCGCGAAACATTTTATGTTCAGGATACAAGAAATATTTTTGAGAAATGTGATAGATATTTGCTGTGTCCGCACCGAGTGCAATACTGTTGCCATGAGCAACATGGGAGGACACAATGTTGCCGTGTTTTGCCACGATGAGCAACATGGGAGGACACAATGTTGCCGTGTTTTGTCACGATCAGCAACATCGGAGGACACAATGTTGCCGCCACAATGTGTTCTCGTTTTGCCAGAGCCTTACTAACAACAAGTTTGAAACTCATAAAACACAACTGAGAATTATGATATCAAAGTACTTATGATATCAAAGTATATAATAACTAAGAGTAAGGGTCGCTTGAATACTATGGTAACATTAAAGTTGATAATATGTGACAGTGTTTATTTCTGTCTAATATACTTTTATCTATAAAATTGTTTTAAAAAATGGTACTGGTTTCATTCATTCATGGGTTTTGGAAGTTTTTTTTTTGTGGTGTTGCAATTGCAGTTCATGAGCCGGGCCGGTTGCGAGGTCTGTATGGAAGGATTCGGACCTTTGGCTGGGCCAATCAGAGCGCGCGTTTCAAATGGATTAAGTGGATATCGGACTGGGAAAAATAAGTACAGGTAAGCAAAGAAAAAGACTGATGTCTGCCTATCCAATCGAAACAAGCTTGTTTATAAGCAAGTGGCTTCTTACATCGCTTATTCACTGTGAAGTCAATTCTTAAGGAATTTCTTAAGGTGTTCATCCCCTTCGACTGCAGGATTCCGACCGCTCTGGAAACTTGACATCTCTCACCCTCCCCAAGACGACGCCCTGGGACGCGATTGGGAACTAATGAAAATTTTCCATTGTTACACGAGAACCAGACGCATAAGAACCATAAGATTTTTTTTCTTTTTGACTCAACTAAGGGAGCATTCATTTTTTAGAAGGGGGGGGCGGGCTGGAGGAATCCAGGGGTGGGTCACCAAATATTTATTAGTAGCAAAAGCGTGGGTCATCATTATTTTCCTTCTTGAAAAAAATGTCAGAGTAAAAAAACTGCCATGGGGGAGGGGGTCATGACATTTTACCCTATTTTTTGGGGTGGGTCACAGTTTTTTTGTTCAACACCCAAAGGGATTCCTCCGGCCCACCTTCTAAAAAATGAATGCTCCAAAAATGCAAGGCCTCCTCTTTTTATATCAAACGCTTTTTATCTTCGCGATTTTCGAACAGGAACGACTCCAAAAAGGCGGGCGAAGTCGCGCAGCAGAGTAGTCTGCTCCAGCTCCTGAGTCTGCTCGATCTCTTACGGAAAAAAAAAACTTACAAAACTTTCACAAAATGCCTAAAGCCTTCTTATTCCCTTTGCATTCTTATATCCTTTTTGTTAAGGCCAGAAAACTTAGTACTTGCGGACTGTTTGTCCTGTACCTTCTACTTCTACGAATGACCCTTTCCATATGACGTAACATTGGACACAAACGGTCATGTTACCATGACGATATTCAGCAAAAGAACAATATGGCTGCCGTCGAGTACAAACGACTTGTTTAGCTCATTATCAGTGAGTTTTATAACCTTCCTTTAATCATAGAACATAATAAGGAATGTTACACATACTTTAAGAAATAGATATCATTATTGGTCATTCTTTTAACGTTTTTCTTGGTCAAAATGGTTGAAAAATCAAAGCCTCCAGCAAGTTTAGCCAAGCAAGGTGCTGCACAGTCTAAACGAGCTACAGGTAAAACGATATTAATAACAATTAACAGTCTGTTATTTTTAAAATTACGACAGAATTTAAGTCTTAAATTTTCTTAGATTTAATATGAGTACAGAACAGTTTGATATCCTATAGTAGTCTGACCTTGGCTTAAATTTAAAAATCCTAATTAAGAATTTTAATTAGCTTAAATTAAAGCTTGTCTTAGGCTGTATTCATTAAAAACCAGGAGGGGGAGATGGAGGATTTTAGGGGGGTCTGAAAATATTTTTACTTAGAAAGGGGGATCTCAAAATTTTTAAAACTGGGACCAAAATTTTGTGGTGGGGGGTACAAAAATTTTCCAAGCATGTAAAGGGGGATGCAAAATTTTGTAGCATTTTTTGAGAGGGATGTGAAAAATTTCAGCCTCTTAGTGCAATTTCCTCCTCCCCCCTCCTGCTTTTTAATGAATGCAGCCTTAATATTTGTATATATTTTTAAATTAATTTAAAGTCATTGGTATTACAGAAATTATAAATTTCCCTTACCCACTGGAGTCAATTTGACTCCTCCAGAAATCTTAGAATCATCTTTGAAAGTGTTTTGAGTAGTAGACAATTTTCTAGACTGTGTTGGAGTCAAAATGACTCCCTCTAAAGGCCGATTTAGATGGTATGATTTTTGCCTACAACTGTCATATACAACATGCTTGCACCATCCTACAACTCGAGCCATAGTGTGTAAATCAGGCCTACAACACATCTACGACTGCTAAGTCATGTTGTGAAAAGTATATGACAGTTATAGGTGAAAATCATACCATCTAAATTGACCTTAATAAGTTTTTAGTCAAAAAATTGGCATATGTGTAATCCCTGATATTGCTAAACTACTATATGAATTCAGAATGTGTTATTTATTGTGAGTCATTCTACTTTGAGATTTGAGTAATTTATGAAGCACTCACTAACATTTTGTGACTTATTATTATCACAGGAGGTATATTAAAAAAGACTGCAAAATCTCTTGACAGTGTACCAGAGTATGGACAATCTCAAATGCAAAGACATGATTCTACTGTTGAAGGCTCCACAAATGAAGTAAATATTAAAGTTTAATATTAAATGTTATAGCTTACATAATATCTTTCAAACAAATTATCTCAGAAAGAAAGGCAGACGTAATATAAGACAAGGTACACTTACTATAGTCTTTCTTCTGGTTTTACAATAACTATCCTTAGCATTATTTTTCAACATATTGGTTGAAGAATACAAATTTAAAATTTACAAATAAATAAGACAAATGTATTTAAGAAGTAAAGTGTAGGTATTAAAGCATGCATACTTGGAAAACTATGCCATTCTGCAATATTTTAAAAACGTGGCAAGCAAGAGTGGCATAGTATTGAGAGTGGTCACCTGTCGCCTATGTGACCTGGGTATGAGTTCTGCTAGGCTCAGTGTCATATTGTGAGTAGAGTTGTTTGTTGATTCTCCCCCTTGCTTCAGTGTTTTTCTCCAGGTTCTCTGGCTTTTCTTCCTCTGCAAAAATCAACTTTGAAATTTCAATTTGATCTTGGAGATAATATCTATAGGGCTGACCTCTAATATCTCCTTTTACACTTTAGTGCAATAAAATTGCTTTTATTTAAACATTATGGACTAGTCAAAGTAAACCCCCACCCCAACCTGGGACAGGGTGGGAATTAGTGAGGCATTTGACTATTGAGCTGTACAAATGTTGTCAAATAACCCACAATGGTGCAAGAATGAAAATCAAATCCCCCACCCCCAAGTTAAAAAAAAATCAAGTTATCTTCCCAACTACTGGCATATCCTTACCTAAACCCCCATCACTACCCCCACACCAGTCAAATCTTCACTTTATCCCCACCTCCTGGAGCATCACTGCTTGTCAAATGTGATCCTGTGCCCCACAATGCCCCCACCCTGTCCTGGGTTGGGGGGGTAGGGGTTTATTTTGACTAGTGCATTAAACATTTGTTTTTTTCTTTTTATATGCATATTTAATTGACAAAAGAAAAGTCAAATATCAGAAGAAGAGGAAAAATTCAAAATACTGTGTGAAGGTGTTCAGAATACATTAGCTCTGTTTCAAGTGTCAATGGCTGAGCTATTGGCATTAAAAGATGAGCTCATTAAGGTTAGTAGTAACAAACTGATACAGCTAGTAACTACATGGCTATTTTTAAGATGCTTGCACAGAATGGGCCCATTAAGCAGGAATGTGTCTTATGACTTGAAGTATCAAGCTTCTTTGAAAGATGAAAGAGCACTACAGAATAGTTGAGCAGTCAGATTATTGACAGCATTTAAAAAAAAAAACAAATTGGTTTATAAGCCAGTTTTTAGTTGAAACTTTTTCCCTATCACTGACGAATCACGACTTGGTCAGGTTTCAAAAATTAATTACAAATAGCAGGTCATTCCCAAAAAGGCATAAAACACTCAAACAATGCAGGCTTTTGAACATGCACCAATAGTGATTTTCACGATAGGATAGCTTACCATTGTCTTCACCTGACCAACCATTTTTTCTGTCAATTGGCACTCTTGCCCCCAACTTAGTACCTGACCAACCAACTTGTGACTATTTTTTGTGTGGATTGTTCACCATACCAAAGTTTAATAATAATTGTTTGTGCATTTTTTTATTCAAGCATGCTCTACCTCCAAGTTTACTTGTCAAGTTTACTTTAGTAACTTCCAAGTTATTTAGAGGGTAAGCTTAATTTCACGTTTTACCAATGTCAGAGTTAAAAGTCAGTATTTACAGCTGTTACATTTTTTGGTAATAAACCCTCAACTCAAGATATCAGGTGTCTTAACTTTTTTCAATTAAATTTACTTACACTGGAGCCATTTATGATTTTTGACTGATGGAAGCTGAAGGCTCGTTTAAACATGGGCAACTTTGTTGCACGGCATGAGCAGTGATTTTTACACCAAATTATGATCTTGTACCCAGAGCCCACATAACTTTTGGCCTGTGGCAAAGAATGAGGGCTCTGGTATAATCCTGAAACTGGAACAAATTTCTTGTGGATCTGGTTTCAGGGCACATGTGTATTTCTCATTCCTCAAGATTGGATTGGATTGAATGGGAAATACGCATGCACCCTAAAAACTGGATCCACAAGAAATCTGTTATTCTGGTCCAAAAGTTATGAGGGCTCTGGGTACGAGATTGACCAAATTATAAATTTGTAAATAATCCAATGGACTGCAATTTCTTGGCTGCAATAAAATTAAGGGCTTGTTGCTGTTGATTCAAATATGCTCTAAATTTACAGCAATTTTTGGCAAATTTTCTTTTGATTTTTTCTTGTTGCTATTGATTCAAATATGCTCTAAATTTACTGCAATTTTGTGGCAATTTTTGCTTAAAAAATAATAAAAATACTACCATGTCTAACCTCCTTTGGAGAAACAATGTCTGACTCAATGCTTTGAGGATAAGGTCAATGTTGCAACTGTGTATAGCCAAGAAAACATACCTGTTTACTCCACTGGTGCCATAAGTAAAAAAGTCACAAAATTGAAAAAAATGGTACTTTTTTATTGTTATAAATGAATTGTAATATTGCTGTAAAATCAATGTAAAATTGTTGTCTGTTTGCACACATTTGGGGCAGCAATAAAACTGCCATTGAAATCGCTAGACATGTTGAACAACAAAATAACCTAATGTAAAAAGGTCTTTAATTAGAGTTGTTGTATTTACTACCTAGTTTGAATTGTACAAGTAATTAAGTAATCATGCTAATGTAATTTTATTATTTTAGGGCTTCTGATTTAGCAGTGCCTGTTAACGAACTTGTTAGACTTGTTAAGTTATACTCAGCACCATGGGAAGCAAAGAGTGCAGCTTTGAAGAAACTACATGAAGATTATGAAAAGTAAAGTAACTCATTTAAAAGAATTGGTATTATAAAATAATTGTCATTTTTTAAAGTCTCATTTGAAAATATATATGAGATACTCTAATTAATGGTGTGGACATTTCTAAATCACTTAAGCACTACTGCTGAATTGGCTACTGGAGTGGAGTGTAGATTCAGAGCAGAATCTACACTCTAAGTGATATCATTTTTTTCTTTACATTAAAATTTTGGAAAAACTCGAAGATTATGGGATTCAAGGAAAATCTCAAGTTTGACTTGATAATTCTATGGAAAATTGTTGAACTCAAAAAGCAATATTGCTTCCGTCACAGGTTACTTGAGCGATATCGATTTTCTTGTGCAATTTTCCATTGAATTACCTCATCAGACTATGTGATTTCCCTATAGCATAGATGTATAATGGTAAAGGCAGGTTGAGTTAGTACACCCTACAACATTCCCTTTCACTGAGAAGTGATTTCCTCTCTCCCCAGCCCATGGTCTCTTAATTAGAAGTGATTTTGTGTCCAGGCTAAGTTGTATTATCTTTTAAATTGACATGACTTAATGAAATTAGCAAGAGATCTTTCTATAATTTTACCCCCACACCCTTTCTCCACAGCAAACAAAGACAACTTAATGTTGCCCTTCGAAAGCTTGTAATTGTTGGAATTCAGGTAAATGAGCACCTGATTACCATATACATTTGACTTCTATTAAATTTATTTAACTTTATAATTGTTTTGTGTGAATAAACCATACCCTATACATTTTAGATATGATAACAGATGATTCTTTAAAAAATGTTACTTTATAATAATGTTATTCTCAACTATTCCTTCTTTAACTGATTTAAAGGGTATAATTGCTACATTTATTATATAACCAATCTGGATTAAGACACATGCTCCTATTAAATCCATGACAAAAATCATGTGAAGCCTGATAGGATATACAACTGAATGTGTACACAAAAATTAAAACATGATAAGAATTTAGATTTAATATACCTTTATTGTATACACTGTGTAGTCTGAAAGAATGGCTCAAGAAAGAAGAATACTCAACTGGGAAAAGCTTTTCACAAGAATCATGGCAAGTACCAATCAAATGCAAGTCTTGTTTTGGGAAGGATCATTTTAAATGACGGGGGGGCATCAAGATTTTAAGGGAGACCTTAAATTTCTGAAAGATATAGAGGGGGATCTTTTTATTTTGGGAATGGCTAATTGGAATGCATGCTGGTGACTTTTTTACTGACTATATGTTAGGGAGCTGTTTTGAACTTGGCAAGTTCAAAAATGGTGGCCTCTGAAAATTTCATATTCTAAAATTGAAAATCTTGCCCACCCTTAATTCTTATTAAATTTTTTATATTCAAGCTTGTGTACAGCTGCAAACTGATATTCAACCCTCTCTGTTACAGTTTTTATAATGATTGACTGTTCTTTTTGTTGTGCACAGACATCCAACGCACATGGTTACAGGTGGAAATTTCTCATAGATTCTTTTAAAAAGAAAATTAAAACAGGGTATGTAGATATATATACTAAATATGTACTAAAGTTATATAAAAGATTAAAAAATATGTACACAATATGTGAATGGCATTTTAACTCATACTTAACTGCCACCCAGTTTGCTCAGCTGGTTGAGCGCCGTCTGTTGTGCAGGAGGTCGTGGTTTGAGTCCCAGTTGGACCAACACTAGCTCTCTGGGTCTTAAAATAACTGAGGAGAGGGTTCTGCCTTTGTAATACATGTAATATCTGCAAATGGTTAGACCTTTAAGTCTTCTCAGATAAGGACTTTAAAACATGTAATATCTGCAAATGGTTAGACCTTTAAGTCTTCTCAGATAAGGACTTTAAACCATAAGACCTGTCTCCCATTCCCTCCCTTGACCTGTATCATGGGGGACATTTAAGAACGTGTTGAACTATTTGAATATTAACAAAAGGGATTGTATCCCAGTTCAATAGCCTATACTAAATTGGAGGCATGATGTATTTACAATTATTACGTACTCATGATTATAAGCTGCAATTAATATTTACACAGTGAGGTATATGAGGCTGGTATGAGTACTGATGAAGATGCCGAGAAGGATAAAGCAAAGAGTGCTAGACAGTTAGAAAAAATAAGGAGGAGAACTATGTATAAAGAAACTACAGCTAAACGCATCCTGAAAGAGGCTGTTACAATTGAGGATGCCAAGACTAGTGTTACTGCAGTAAGTCTGGAAAGTTTTTATCTTTTAAGCATTTTAAAATATTAAGGCCTTTTAAACAATTTACAGGGACTGTGGTGGGGATAGGGCTGGGGGCTTAGCCCCCAACATTTTGCAAAAAACTCCATACATCTTGAGTACCTGCCCATCAAAAGCATGTTTTGAAAAGAAATAAGTATAATCTCACAAAATTACTTTCAATTTGAAGTAAACTGATCTGCATCTGAAAATTAAACATCTCATTATAATTAGTGGTGTTTGATTGAAATGGCTGTAAATTTGAGAAGTGGAACTCTACATATATATTTTGTGTATTTCAAGTAATTTATCTAATCTTTGATCATGGCTTTTAGCCTTTAAGTGTTCATGACAAATCTGAAGCCAAAGATGAGACGTCTGAAGATGAAGCTTTCAGTGATCCTGAAAGTAGTGTCAAAGAAGATGAATTTTATGGAGTCAGAAATAAATGTGCAGAAAGCCCTTTAAGGTAATGATTCATCAATTCCATTCTTTCCTCTCTCCCTCCCTCCCTCCCTCCCATCTCATTATCCCATCCCATCTCATTATCCCATTCCATCTCATTATCCCATCCCTTCCCATCCATCCATCTATCCATCCAATTCTGTCCCTTTTTTTTCAAGTTACAAAATATACTAAACTTTTGATACTTTCCTCCACAGAAGAGGAGCAACATTGTCTCCTCAAATAAATCTCACCTCAAAACATGGTAACTTTATTTTACTATTTTATTTCTAGTACATACACAGTATCTCATTTCAGTATTATCAGTATTTCTAACTGATTATAGCAAACTTAACACATCACAGTGATAAAGATTATCATATTATTGCAAAACTTGATTGCCTTTTGCTTTTATCTAGCTTTATAAATATAGATTCGATAGTATGCATTCTCTGATTGGCTAAAAACCTATGTTTTACCAGAAATACAAAAGAAAACTAGTGATTAATCTAGTTTGAGCTGCGTCGGTGTATAATACATAGAAACGATGGATGGG
>JANTNT010098871.1:0-11167 GCA_024752375.1 Entacmaea quadricolor
TTCTTTGCGATTTTATGGCCAAAACAAGCAATTTAAAACGATAAAACATAGGTTTTCTATGTTATATAACCTGGTAAGTTTTTAGCCAATCAGAGCGCGCGTACTATCGAATCTATATTATATATATATCTATATATCATATGTATAAATATTATATATATTTATGTATTTGGATAATAAATTGGTTATCTTTTACAAGCATTTAAGCATTTATAATACATCTCTATATTATATCATTATTTATGTATTTATATATAATAACTAAATATATACAACTTTTGTCGAATTTTTGGCTCTTTGTCCTTTTGGAATATTTGATCAAAAACCTCGAAGTCTGTTAAAAAACCCGCTTCGCCTCTTTTTTAATTTTCAACCCACTTTCTTTCTCTTGTTTGATCTATTACTTCAAAAATATATTAGAATTTATGGAATTACTTTTAAGAGCAGTACAATGTACTCTCAAGGCTATACCTTAAAAAGATATCATTTAGCGAATCCATCTTCTAATTTCTAGTGTATTTTGAAATATATTAAAAATTGCAAAAGAGGTCAGAACGTTTCCGAATGGCTGTATACATTTGTGACTTGTAAGAGCAAACAGTTTATAAAAAGTCTATTTGGTTTCATGTTGTTTTTGTTTTAAAGCTATTTTACTCCGTATGGTGGGTATCTGTGCTATCTCGCACTTGATTCGTATTCCAGGGATATACACACGTGACAGGTCTCGTGTCATGTGGTGTCCTGTGTGACGTCATAGCACTGTTTGGGTTCTGGTGAATGTGATGACATGGATCATTGTGAAGAAAATGACTTCCATGAGACCAAAGTGGAGTACTCATAGGATATGACCAAGGTACATAATGAAGTCCCCCGTAAAAGTGCCCTGCACCGGGACCCTCGGCTTGTAAGTGCCCTGAGGAACATAACGTTGGTACTGATTTAAGCCCCATCGCCATTCGTCGCCTCTTTGACTTCATTCGTCTGTTTTGGAACCATATTTTTATGGTCGTTTCAGAGAGATTCAGAGCATTGGCAAGCTCACAGCGTCTTGTCCTCGAAACGTAGTTTTCTCTCATAAACTCTTTCTCCAGTCTGTTGAGCTGCTCACGAGTGAACGCGGTTCGGTATCGTCGCGTTCGAGCCGTTTCGTTGCTACTCGCTGCTCCTGTTGCGAAGGAGACAAGGGAATAGATTAGGCCCGTATCTATTATAGTATACCAAAAGGAATAGCACCGAATTCCTTATAACCTGAAAAGAGCCAGGTATATAACTTATAGTATTTTCATGTGAGAATTGTTTGGCAAAATTAGCAATACTGATGTAATCTCTAAGATGGAACGATGAACCCGCTTATAAAGTTGACAGGAACATCCATTCGAACTGTTTTTTTTTTAATATATATATTTAAATTTAAATTTTTAAATTTTATTATTATTATTATTTTATTCAGTTGGTAAGTTCTAGTGCTTTCTGGTATGAAGAATAAATAAATAAATTAAATTAAATAAAAAAATCCCGATAGTATGAAGTATCTGTATTTTTAGGCTTTCAGGTGTTCTGGATTGATTAAATGATTTTCATGTTTTTAATAGTTAAGGATTTTCATGCTTTTTTAAAAATATCATATATTTTCTTATTTCATTCTTGAAGAGTTGGCTGGCTGGAACTTAATGGATGGCGATATAATTTCTAAATGTTAACAAAAATTCTGTTAAGGAAAGAAGAAAATTGGGAAAGAGAAGTATTGCAGTAAACTGATTTATTTGCAAGATGATTTCAAATACACAAAACATCAAAATCTATCTGTATGAAGTCTAAGAACAACTGGTTTGAGCAGTATCTGTGGGACCTATTTTGCTTGCTTATTTTCTATCAAGTCTTTGCGCGTAAAGAAATATTGTGTAGCTTTAAACTTTATTCGTCTTGGCAAGTATAAACAAAACTTGCAAATTGAAATTAAAGAAATAAAAGCGAATGTTAAACGCCAACATTTCGTAATACTTGAAAACATATTTTCCAGTTTAGCTATCGGTAGAATGTTTGAACCTAGAATTTCACAATGAAATCAGTAACAAACTGAAAAAGAATAAACATTTCCCTGCCAATATCAAAGCATGAAACTGAAGGATGAAAAAAAAAAAATCCAATAATATTATAAAAACTGCTTTGGGTACACGGTGTTACGCACACACAGATATAAAATTGATCTATTTTCGTGCAAAAGCTATTTTAATTATTTGTATGATTTCATATTGAATTTTACTGCCTCAAAACTAATAGATAAAATGTTAATTGAACTTGAGAAAAGGAGGGAAAACGACCCGTTTTAGTATTGAAAAACAATTCCCTAAAGAAAGCACTGAAGAAATATTGCTTGTACTGTTCCTTGTTCCCTTTACCGCTTTGAGTGATAGATGATTGATTCTTGTGCAATTTTTTTCAATTATCTCATAACTATGATTAGTAATTATTGTCATCAAATCGAAAAATGATGAGTTAGAATTTTTGGTGTCGATGGACAAGGTTGATGTATTGTTAAATGGTGCAAAGTATAAAACTAGTGTCAATTGATTATGGTTTTAATAAAAATTTAAGGGTGTGAAATGGTAAGATAGCCCCTGATCTTTAGACTTTAAAAAGGGGTGCTAAGGCTATCGCTCGAGATAAGTTATTTTTTGATGGTTAAAAGGTACCTGCTTTCGCTGAATCATCACAGTTGTTACCCTTGAAGTCTTCATCAGATACAACTAGGCTGGCAAAGGATGTTTCTTTACGAGTCACCTCCAAATCGTTCTCACTAAAAGGCGAGTGAACCGTTTCGCCGTTACCTGGAACGTGTGTCAAAGGCATGGTAGAAAGAGCTGGGTCCACTAACTTGTCAGGCGAATCAGAATGTGAGATAAGAGACTCAACCGAGAATGAAGACATCTTGCTTCTTTGCATGGTTAAAGTTTATGCCTTCTTGCCGAACAAAATGACAAACTTTTAAAGAGTTTTTTCCGTCCGTTCACGTGACTGTTAAATGGAGATTTAAGGCCGGATTGCGCTGGACAATTAATAAAAGAAGGACAATACGTTTGCGAAGTAATTTTCAAAGGAAACGAGAGCTCAGTTCGTTGATGATCGTCTCTGAATAGCTTTCCCAATTATGCATTAAGGAAGATGAAAGTACTTTGGAGCAAATTGTCATAGTATATTGTCCATTTTGTCACCGGAGTAGTGCTTGCGCGAGCAGGAAATCGGAAGTAATAGAAAGCTGCAAATTACAAAACGACAAATCATTTTCTTGTTTATCGTAATATTAAGCCTTTAATTTGCTTAATTGAAGTGTTTTAATTGGCTAAGTGTGCTGGATGTTTTGTTCATACGAAGCTTCGCCAGCTAGAATATGCCCCCGTGTCAACTGAACTTGCCTCAGTTGTTCTCCATAACACTCTCAATATATTACAAACAAATCATGATGATGACTGGCCTTTGTTTCCAAAAAGAATGATCATTACATCATTCCTGGGCTATTTTACCACTTTATCCGAGCTAATATGTTCATGTAAAATTGAACATTTTATAATCCACTCTCTCGCGCAACGATTTGGAAAGCTGCCAGCAATTCTTCTAATGCGTCATCTATAAAACCATTCGACTGTTCCATATTTTACCTCGGGCTATTAAAACAAAACTTTCTGTTTTTGTTAAAAAAAGAAAGAAAAAAATGGAAAAGAAAAAATAATTACAGTTTCTTCCATTTTTTAAAAAGGACTTATAACCCAAAGAAAAACGCGTACACTGTACGTAAACTATATTTTATGATATGTATATGTATATGCAAACCATGTACATATACATGCGTATGAAGGGCAACGCCCCATGTGTCGTACGAAGCAGGAAACTAACCAAGAGGCGTCGGCCACGATTTTTCCCATTTGGACAAATTTTCTATCCATTCATTTGTATAACTCACATAGCCCTAATCATGAAATTAAAAAGCTAGCATCCAAATTACGTTTGTTTGTTTGTCGGGCAAACAAGACAGCAGTAAGGTTACTCTATTACGTAACTTAGATTAGAACTGTTGTGAATTCAAAGAAATTGTTCCGCCTTAAACCTCGGGCAAACTTGTTATTCTTCAGAAGCATCACGTTTCATTTTTCTCGACATTGTTTACAGCCGTAACTTGTTTGGGAAAACGAAAAAGGAAAACATTTTTTTTTCTAATTGCCGACAATATCACGCTAAAACGTATCTTAAGTCTATATACATTTATCTCAAGATATGTTTGGATTAGTATTACAGGTTTCTCTAAAACGTATTATATACTATATGGCGGGGGAACTGAATGTACGTCTTCGATGTGCCGTGTACAAAATGTACGCCATAATTCTGTTCTATTGAAGTTTTTGCTTGGGTGATAAAATGTGATGAATGATGGCTCAAAATAACTCGTGATCAATGGTCAATTCATTTTAAAGGCGTAGACTCACTCTTCAAAATCACTCTTTAAAATGAGATTTTTCGCAGTCAAAAAGATTGGAGAAAAAAATTCATTTTCTTTAAAGGAATATCTTTGCCAAACTAGACTATGGTATCCTAATGTTCGCATTATTTTTCGGGTTTTTTTTTCCAATTAACCGTTGCCCTTGCATAATAAAATCAAGTCCATAAAGAAATCATTTGAAAAATCTCCTCAGCTAATTCCGTATTAGCCATGCCAAAATATGTCGATGCTATAAAATTTGTACAGACACGACAGATAAATCGGTGAAGTGAACTAATAAGATGAAATCATGTCAACAAAAATGCAAAGATGTTTGGATTAATGACCAGAGAGACTCAATTTAGAGCTTGGTCTGAAGTTGCTAATGGGCAAAGGCCGCATTTTTATTACCTTTCTGGGGTATAAATACAAGTATATTATCTGTAAATGAAAATACCATCGAGAATAGTTTATTTGGAATACTCAAACTAACCAATTTATGACGTTCGGTGGTCCTGCTTCCATTGAAGTTGAATTCATTGGCTCGTTTAGTTAGATTTCATCTTTCTGCTGTTGACTTCCAGTAACCAAAGAAGAATTCACGAAAATTGTTCTTGCAGGGCCTCGTTAATCTAGCATTCATTTTCTAACGCAGTTAGACTTTGCTTGAAGGGCAAATGCGAATACATTTTTATGCAAAATAGTGGCTACCCAATTCGTGAAAATATATACTTATTTATTAGTCATTATCCTCCCAAAGTAGCGCGTAAAAGCTTCTCATTAATGAATTTGTCATTAATGTTAACATTATCCAAACAT
This sequence comes from Entacmaea quadricolor, assembly GCA_024752375.1. NCBI lineage: Eukaryota > Metazoa > Cnidaria > Anthozoa > Actiniaria > Actiniidae > Entacmaea > Entacmaea quadricolor. The sequence continues at coordinate 5,291 of JANTNT010098871.1, forward strand.
AAATCGAATCATCCATCATAGACAAAATTTCTTTGTAAGTATAGCTTATGAGGATCACGAACAGCTTGGGTTAATTTTACCTGAGTGTTTATTAGCCATCAGTGTAGTGGCTATCTATACGAACGATATCCGGCATAGAAAACACCGCTACATCGCCCCAAGCAATCAGTCAGCTGAATTGAAAAAAAAAAAAAAAAAACAAATCGATAAATCCATTTTTTAAAAAACTTGTGTCGAAATTAGTTAAAACTCCAATTTACAAACTTGAAATGTTAAATTTTGATCCAAGAAAATGTCAAAGATTTATCCATCATATTTGTGATTCAATCGCGAGTTATCTTTAAGAAACATATTTTAAGATTCTCTTTAAACGTAGTTTTTCGATGCGAAAAAAAAGTAAGAATTGTAGTTATTCTCAAAAGTGATTATTCGTGTTTGGATGAAATAGTTGTTCAGATAATCTTTAGATAGCTCTGAGTCAAATGAGCGGTTAACAAGCTTTACTAGTCATCACTTTAGGAGTTTCTAAGTTCGATTGTTTTGAAAAACAATGCCAGCCATTTTACATATCTGAAACTTAACAGATGTGAAATATACCTGAAAACGTTTAAAAACTCTTAAAATGCTTTAGTTTTCCGCCTTCATGCTTTGCTTGACTTAATGACTGGTTGTTTTAACCTTGATAAGGTAGAAAAGGTAGATATTGAACTAAAGCTGCGGAAGGACGACCAATCAAATGGCTCGTATCTGTCTAAAGGTTTATGTTATTGGCCGTGGGAACGTTGCCAGATGACATCTTTGTGAAGACAATTCTAGCTCCCTACTCACAACAAGGCACATCTATTGCCTTGAAACATCAGTGGTAAAGTTAAAAGTTATTAATTTACTCATTCATTCCATTCAGGTGTCCTACTTTGAGACCATGAAAACGATTTTTAGACATTTTACTCTTACACCCTTTCGGAACTAATTTTTTTCTCAAATTAAGCGTTTGCACAAATTGAATTCAATTAAACCTTCTCGTCCTTCCATATCAACAAGGGTGGTTTTACATTATTTCTGAATTTCGCTTCCCTAAATTTATCAAGCTGCTTCATAGTTTGATCTTGGGATTTATCAGATTGAATGGAACCGTAATATTTTCCTTTTAATTTTTTCTTTCTTTGGATAAAAAGAGAATGAATGGAGTTGTTAAACTTGACTATTATTCTTGACACCAAAATTCAATATCCTTTTGAAATACTTTGTAAAATTATAAGAAATATAAAAAATATTCTAAGGAAAATAAGAAAAGAAAAGAAAAGAAAAAGACAAGACAAGCGTTACTAGTTCGTAAATCAAATAAATGTGCAAAAATAGCGAAGATCAAAAGTATCGCTAAGACAGTCACTTATGCAAAAGACGCCGGTAGACATCTATCACTTCTTGTCATGACAGGAGCCTTAGCTCAGATGATGCATGTTTACTAAAGTTGATCAATTTTAGATAAAAATTTAACGGCAGTTTAAGCCAAGATATGCAGTGATCTGTACATTTGGAAGTCAATTAAGAAAATGTTTATATTTCTACAAATATAACGACAAGTTACAAGACCTAAGGCTATAATTTAACCAAGAATAATGCTCCGTTTTATATCACATCCCCTTTGTCTAACTTACAAAAGAGTTTTTTAAACACCGAATCTGAACACTCTGCTCAGTCTTACACAATTATTAGGGGTATTTTAGTAAATGTATGCTGCATAGAATATCGTAACCTTCATTCTCTAAAATCATTTACTTGTAAACTAAATTTACATACTCTTTTTGAGGCAAAAACAACCACACAAAATGTTTCTGAGCATGGCGATCTAAAGGCTCAGATTACGGCTAGTAGAAGGATTGTACTACGATTCCTTTTTCTTAGGCTATTGTGTTTTGATAGCGAATGATATGATAGAGCTGTCTACTCTACTAAGCTTTATTCCAATTGATATTGTAAGGTTTTATCAAGATAAGAAAAAAACTTCAGTGGACGTCAAATATTTTACTGCGGACGGGTTTTTTTTTTTTTCAAGCTAAATTGTAAAAACGCTGCATAAACAATTTGATATAACTGGCTTAAGGTATTTATATATAGCGTTTGTGTGTGAGCTTCACACCTTTGAAGTATCAGAAGAAAAAGCGGTACAGTTCGAAGACAAGTATGTTAAAATAACGCCGGATTTTGTCTTGAAATAAGATCAAACAAAGCAATCAACCGGACAATCAACAGTAAACACACAGCTTATCGACCTGTTTAATAACGAAGATTGAGTTCATCAAACCAAAATGATCAGCTAATCCTGACAATCGCTAGCAAAACATTGATGATTTGTCTAACGGTATGATCATAGTCAGAAAGCTAGACCACCTACTGAAAAAAAATAGCATCGGCTTTGATGAACTCGAAAAGATTGGTTGTCGCCTTGTGGCTGATAAATAATAATAAGAAAAAAAAAGTTCCTGTTTTGGCCGAAGGCTTTCTCAAAGAAGTAGAAAAGAAGCGAGTTTGTTGTCGTATTCTGCAGGATGGATTTATTTGTATACAATGTTGGGCGGGATTTTTTGTAGTTAAAAAAGATATATAGTTATCATATTCCATATGGTATTTTTTTATCTAATTACGTGAAAAATGGCAAGTGATTTCAAGGCCTGTTTTGTTTCAGAAGTCTTTCAATAAAGTATAAAACCAAGGCCAATAATTTAACATAATGCCATTGTATTCGCATGAATGAGCTGAACAAATCTCCTTACATCGCTGTATAGAATAAGTTAAGAGAGAATTTTCAATTTTTTTGTGTTCTTAGCAAATCTTTTGTGTTTTTGATCAGATCTGAAAACAAAAAAAAGTGCGTTTTGTAATTTCAAAAAGTGATTGTTTTTGAGACAAAAAAGGTCCGAGATGATTAAACAAAGTCTGGCCATAGTTGATATCAACTATGGTCTGGCTACTCGTAGTTACCTAAGTTTGATCTGATATTTAAATTGTATCACCACGAAAACGTCAAACTTTAAAGCTTTTAGTAGCTGCACCAAATTGAATAGTGTAAATACTGTGAGATTACTTCCTCAATATTGCATTGTCAACAATTATAAATGAGTCTTACAAACCGATTCTTTTTATGGAGAGCGAAAAGTGTGAACATCCAGTATGAATGTAGAGGTCTAATGATCAAGAATCTGTTGCCTGCATTTAACACACAATCACAAATGAAGTAACAGCATTTTCAACTTAACAGTAAAAAAATATTTAAACGACGTATCTCAACTGATGCGGTTACTGACACATTTAGCATTTAGACTACATTTAACATTTCTAAACGGATAACAGCGGTAAAAGACGTTCTGGTTTGCTCATTATTGGTATTGTTAATCTTAACTTTATTTTAGCAAGCGACCTCCAACGACGTTCCCTCTCTTAATCATCTCTTAATTATTCCGCAAAAATTTGCCAGCACTCAATTTTACAGATTTTTCAAATCTAAAAACGTGTATTTCTTGAATTACTTGTAACATGAATATGTTACAAAAAGAAGAAGAAGAAGAAACTTTGCTTTTGGGGAGTTCTCCTTAACTTCCATCGATTTCTACCATTTACTCAGTCAGTGGTCGTTCTTAAAACAACTAGAAAGCAAAAAGCACGTTTTAATACTTCGGCTGCGGTCGACTGAACTCTCGTGTTGTTTCAGTGTTTACTCAAGCTGAACAATAAACAAAGATTCTCATCCTTCCTTTCAAATTGTCTAAATAAGCAGGTTCTCAGTCTGCAGGCAACATCTTCACTTGTCTATCATGTCCACCCTAAAAAAGTCTTCTTATTGGACAGACAAATTTCTGGAGGATCAGAATATAGAAATCCTTGATTTTTAGTGTTGATTTGATCGTATATTTGACACGTGAAGACCAGTTTCTCCCTCCCCCACCCCCCACTAAACTCCACCTTTAAAAATATCCTTAATTAGTTCTATTTTTAAAATGAGTTGTTTCATGGAAAAATAATTACTATTTCTAATGTTTCCTCTTTCTAATATGTTTAAGCCAAGATGAACAAATTAAAAGCCATATACTATTCGAATTGTGTGGTATTTTAAAATCTTGAATAGTTGCAATTTCTTATCATCCAGATTTTACGGTTGGAATCAGACGAGATATTTAATTTGCAAACTGAATGATATAATTGTCGTACAAAACACCGACCTGAAAATGTATTCATTAAAGAGGAATAATGTCTGTCTTTTTCTGATCGATAGCTTAGGTTAATCTAATCAGGATAGCTGAGCTATCATGTTTTTTCCCAAATACTTTCGGATCAATTTGTTTTTAATGGGAGAGACAATACTCCGAGTCTGGAATCGAGTTAGAGCTAGAGTTGAGTTAGAGTCCCAATTAAAATCCGAGTTGAATGGAATGTTTATTTTTCTCGACATTTTGAATAGTTTTTATAATATCTTTTAACTCCTGCAAAAAGTAAAGAAAAAAGTGTATTTCCTGTTTAACAATTTTAAATCTTTCATTTTCTAAATATATTAAAATCGCATTTCTTTTAATTGTTACAGCTAGATATTTCAGTAAATCAAGAACTACATCAAGAACTACAATTACACCATCTTCATCGTCAACAACGACAACACCAGTCTAAAATCTGACGTCTGCGGCCAAGGCTGATGGGGAAAGCGCCGCACAGAAGAAGAAGAAAGGGAGAGTGAAATTTACCTTTTTGTGAAAAATGCACTGTATGAACTCCACTTAAAAGTAATGTATACAGTATAGTTTAAAACACTGCAAGAGTCAGTGTGGATCTGCTGATTTCTTTGCACAAAGGTAAATTTCATTTCTTTTCCGTGGCATTTTCCCTTCAGTTCTTCAACCTAAGATGTGGCAGTGATTTCAGATCGACTGGATCACTGTCATCGTTTTTTAATATAGGTGTTTAAAATTTATAATGTTAGCAAACTGTGAACGAAAGTGCTATGACCAGTAGCAACATGCCATAGTATAAAGCAAACAAGAATCTGAGTCTGCGCAAAGAATATAACAGTTATTTCGCCCGCGATCTAAAACCAAGCTTCTTGTTGATTGAGATCTATTTTTGTTTGAAAAATTAATGAAAAATAAAGTCTTTAAGAACCGTCGTTTACGCTAATACATTACTAGTTCACTTGCTGCACCCTAGACCATTTGATAATAAAATACATAATTAAGAATAAATGGAAAGATTCACGTACGTCAATGGTAAACTATTTTAGGATTTTGCGCTTCACCGCTGTCAATTATATTCTTTTTGTTAGACACTTTAGACACATAAATTGGACAATAACGAATATAAGGACTGAATAAGTGTGGTTAGCATTTGTGGACAGTGCGCTCCCGAATATGGTGGTATTTAGTCTTATCAGTCTTCATTGTTCACGGTTCTTACAAACTTCTTTCGACTTCTCTATAATCTGTGCAGGTAGCTCAAGTTTTAAATGTCCTTAAAACTGATCAGATGGAGAGAGGGGTCAAGTGCGTATTCCATTGATAACAATAGTGGTAAAGGGCGCACCTTTGATAACAGTGGTTATATTATTCAGTACCATCAAAAGCGGAGCACTGTGGGTGGGGGGGGTGTTAAGAGCGCACCTTTCGCTTCCGTTTAAATAAATAAATAAATAAATAAATAAATAAATAAATAAATAAATAAATAGGTAAATAAATAAATAAATAAATAAATAAATAAATTAAAAAATATATATAGTAGTAATACCGAGGCTGTGGGTTCGAGTCCCACTCAGGTCATATTTTCTCTTTCACTCTAATACGTGTTTATTTATAATGCTATTACTAGTGTCAGGGTTTTTCATATATACATAACTAT
>JANTNT010098982.1:0-11164 GCA_024752375.1 Entacmaea quadricolor
AATAATAATAATAATAATAATAATAATAATAATAATAATAATAATAATAATAATAATAATAATAATAATAATGAAGAAAATCCCATTCAAATTCTCTTAATTTTTCCTTGTAGGCGCCGCCCGATGTGCCACTTGGCATGGGAAGGAGTCACTTTAACTTTTAACTAACCGGGTCCAACCAAGCCAAAAATTAGAGCATATACTTTGTATTCAAAAATTAATCTCGCACTATATTTGATAACTCAATGAAATTTTGCCAGTACCCTTATTGAAGAGATAAGAACAGTTACAAAGAACAGTTACAAAGAACAGTTACAAAGAGCAAAAGAAGCTTCTCACCAGTAAATAAATAACTCAATTAAGATAAAGGCTTAAATAACAAGAAGTTCGGAAACTCGGAGATAAAAAAGAGGAAATGCCTCATTTTAAGTTAATAGTATTGATAGTACAGCAACAATTTTAAAGAATAATTAATCTAAACTCAATTAACTTAATCATAATGATGGTCAACAAATTTGCGTTATACATTTTACCTTATTAGTTGTCGTTCCGATCCGTACGTCTTCTTCGAAGATCCAAGTGAATGTGAAAAGTGTTAAGTTTTGTCTTGGATTTATGCTAGTTTTACCCACACAGAATCATGCCCCGGCCCGATACGGTCAAGTTACAAGCGGAACATTTTGCGAAACATGTTTGGACATGATCTTTGCCATTTAAGTGATAAGTTAATTTGATGCACGCCTAAATGCAATAACATTGACAAATACATAGTGACATTTATATTGAAGTTATTAGAGATGAAAAGTTTGTTTACCAATTAAGATTCTAAACCAAAGGGGTGTTAATGTATGTTTTGAAGTTTTAAGCCGCGGCTACACGAGCGACTTTTGCTTGCACATGCGACGCAATTTTTGGAAATTAGTCGCGTCGCGGTGGTGGCTACACGAGCGATAAATTATGGCGACAAATGCTGGCGATTATATAAATATTTTGTCAGCCATTGTAAACAAGCAAGCCTTGATTTCGTTCTTGCATCTTATTGGCTAGATATGCTTTAGTCGGGTCGCGAGTGCAAGGAAAAGCGAAAAACTCCGCGACTTTGTCACGAAAAGTTCAATTCATTTGATTTCTCGCGACTTTTTTTGCCGATTTTTAAGCTGTCGCGTCGGCTGTGCAAGGGTGGCTGCACGTGCGATTTCCACCACGACTCGACTAATTCTAAAAAATCGCGTCGCCTATGTGCAAGCAAAAATCGCTCGTGTAGCCGCGGCTTTATGCAGAGACATTTGAAGGATTTTTCAAGTGTCAAAACACAGGGAGCCCAGGCTCAGTATTTTTAAAGTTTATTTACATATTTACAATAAATGTACGGGGTTAAACAAAAGTAGTTTAAGTGACGTATTGTCGTTAAAATCGCTCGGATCGCGCTGAAACTCGGTAGGAATGAAGACTTCAGCACAAAGAATAAATCGGTCAAGAAAAAGGGCTTTCTTTTTAAAATTTCTCAAAGATTGATACATTTACTGTAAATATATAAATAACCTTTACAAATGGGCTCCCTGTGGTCAAAATCGATCAAAACCATATACCATAGTCCATACCTTCATACTTAGTGCTTAAAAGTGACCAAAAATGATTCTTTTTTATTTCCTGCTTTTAATTAAAAAGTTGTGAAAATGCTCTTATGATCAAACATTATAACTGGTTGTTTATAGACGAAATACTGAAGTCTACTGAAAATCATTTCCAAAACGTCAACCCCATGTTTATCTCCATAGAGAAGGTACTTTTAATATGAGGGGGTGCATCGAGATTTTCAACTTTAGGTTATGAAATTTCCGGAGCCCCCTATTTCTGAACTTGCCAAACTTTGCGACTCCCCAGTGTGTAGGTAATCAAACATTTCAGTTAGAAATCCTCAAAATAAATAGGATCCCCTCTATATCTTTTAGAAATTTAATGGCCCCTTAAAATCTTCATGTTCCCTCCCCTCTCTCGTCATATTAAGTGGATCTTTTATATTCGCCTATTTTCGACAAGATTGTACCCTTAATTCTTCGATTGCGATAATTCTAACGCTTCAAATTGGTGTAGTATCAATGCCTTAGCACATGAAGATAGGACAACTCTAGTGTTAGGACCAGTGGCTTCACCAAATTTTTGGAAGCAGACTCCAAATAAATGTTTGGGGAACAGCTGCCCTAATTCCGACAACAACTGATGGAAAAAAAAAATTGGGAGGGGGGAGGGATGGATGGCTGCTTCCCTCGCTACGCCCCTGGTTAGGACTAACTTTTTTGTCTTTGATTATATTTCCACGAGGAAAGGATGGAATAAAAATGCAAACTTTCCGCAGGCCCTGAAGAGATTACAAGCTCGACTGCGCCTCTGTATTTAAATTCACACAGTAAACTTATATTTTACAACCACAATTCTCGCAAGGTACTCTTCCGTTGGATTCGCTCCACAAACGCTACCACTAGATTGCGGCAGTATTTATAGCACATAACGCTCAAACTTATACACATGTTGATTTTTATGGAGGGAGGAAAACAGGAGAAAAAGCCTTGCTGCATAGGACAGAACATTACAACAAATAAACTCAACTCACAATCAAGACATACAAAGTGCATCATTAGTGAGAGGACAACTCCATCGCACCGGTGATAACCAATTAAGCAGTTGGTAGCAAGATAGTCCTTCAAGGTTTTGTATGTTACCTGATCGGTTTTTTTCTCCCGAGATTTTTAACATTGGCTCTATAATATCAAGAAATACGATCTCTAATCATCCATTTCGTGCCATTGCCATTTCGTTTCTGTCAATTTTACCAACTGTTCGTGACATCCGATATGGGATCACCTATGGCCCAACAGCAATTAATGTTAAATTAAACAATCACTACGATTCAGCCAAACTTGTTTTCTCGTGTTATGGTGTTATACATAGAATTCTCTCAGAGTTAAAAGCTAATACATGATTTTCCTGTGAATTAATTTCAGTATTATTAATTTTTTGCGAATTACTCATGTGAGTCATGCGTTGCATCAGTTCCCTAGCTCAGGACTCATGTGAGTTGAATTATAGTTTGTTGGTTGTCTCCCTTGCTTCGAGGGTTTTTCCAGGTTCTCGGTCAGTTAATTTTTCTCCCTCCACAAAAATCAACATGCTAAATTCTAATTAAATCTATAAGTTAGCCGTGCCCTGACTTAGATCAGCCTTGTGGTTGTCTCAGGGTTTGATTTGTGAGTTAGCCGTGCCCTGACTTAGATCAACCTCGTGGTATTTTGTTTTTGTTTGTTTTTTGCTGTTTTTGTGCTGTTTGACCTGTTTAAGTAAAAATTTACCCAAATTGGATGAGTCTAGCTCTGTAAGTGGTTTTTTAGCATAGTCCCCCTTACCGACCAGGTCTAGGGACCGTGTTGTAGGGCTTTTACTTTATCTTTACTGATATTTCTTTCTTTTTTTTTCTTTTTTGAATAAAAATGCGCATACACCATACCAATTTTGACATTTCAAAATAAAGACTAAACGGAAAAAACTATCTAGGGGTGGGTGATTACGTTTTACCTCCCTAGTTACTGATGCTGCATGTTTAGCAATAGTCCAATATGGGGAACCCAGCGGTAAAATTCTGTCGCTATTAGAAATGATATCCCTGGGACCTCTTTTCCGGAATCGGCGGCTTCCTATTACCGTTATATCCATTCGTCTAGCTTATTATATACTTGATACTGATTGGTCGATCCGCTTGGGTCGACCTATCAGAAAAGAGATGATGCACTTAAATCATTTGGAAAACGATATTTTAATCTATAGGTAATACTGGAGTTCCATTTTGTTCTTCGTCAATTTTAGAGCTTATTGTTATGCACCATTCAAGTGAATCCCCCTGGGACTTTCCCATAAAGTTAGTACATCTTTAGCTCCACAATGGAGAGGCGGGGGATGCACTTGCATTCACTTTTTTTTTTTTTTGGTCAGCTTCTCAATTTTATTGATAATTTGTGGAAAAATTCAAAGCTTTTGGTTTAATTTATGCAAGTGTTGGATCACTGTACCATGACACAGTCACAGTAGTGATATTCTTTGTTTTGTCCTCACACAGGCAGCCCAAACAATGGTTTTGAAAAATCCGGCGTGCGCTCTCTCATGGATGATCACTGACGATCGATTTCATTGGGAAAACTTGGGAGATATCGTTAAAAATATAGCGCACGCCGGATTTCTCAAAACCATTGCTTGGGCTGCCTATGGTCCTCATTAATAATTAATGAATTTGAGAAAGGGAAATAAAAAGAGGTAAAGAGCTTTAAGATCATTTCCCCCCTTTTTTTCATTCGCTTACGATAATTAGTAGACCATTTTAATCTCAGACTACAAAAAATAAAAAACAACAAAACTCCATTTTATTTGATTTTTTCTCTTATTTCTAAACCGGGTTTCCTTGGCAAGAACATCAAGTCACGTAACATTGCTGCGGTGACTCATTCGTTCATCACGGACTTGATTTTCTCTCTCTTATCCCATCCATGAGTGGTTACAACCTTGTACACTTCCATCACAAGATTTGGAAAATATTCCAAGAACACAAATTCTTCCAGCAACTGTTTTCGGATTGGTGGTTGTAGTTCGAAAACGTGTTCATAAGCATTTCGTATGAAGCGAACTAACTCTACTACAGAGAAAGATTCATAAGATATTTTCCTATTCTTCATCATTTCAGTATAAATGGTAGGCATCTGTGCATAACTAGGGTCATTCCATTTTGTGTGCTTGACTATGGTACCGAACCTTTTTTCTAAGACGTTCTCGACTGCACTCAAAGGAAGTGACCTCTTGGCACGCGGACAAACAAATTCTGGCTGATTAGCGACAGCCATAAGAAGATCATTCATTTTCTTTTTTGACCAAAAAAATGGATGAGCCAATGATTTTGCTGCAGAGGGTCGTGTTCTTCCATCGCCAAGCATTTTCCTTACAAGGTCAGTGACTTCAGGACAAAGTTCATCGTTCCATCCTTCAATTTTGTTCTTTATCACATTGGCTTCTGTTTCATTGTTGATTTGCAATTCACTTTTCTCGTCACATGTAGCCGGAGCAAATGGATGCTTCTTCGCCGACATGATGTAATGAAGTATAAGTCCACATGCAAATATGTCAGATGATTTTGAATGATCTTTAGTTGCCTTTAAGACCTCTGGAGCAATCCAACATCTGGTTCCAGCGTTAGTACCATACACTGTGGTAGAGGTACTATCAATTCGACGGCTTAGACCAAAGTCAGCAATTTTCAAACACAGTTTTGGATGTGTTTTAAAGAGAATATTAGTTGGTTTCAGGTCTCGATGGAGGATATTTTGATTATGCAGGAAGTTTAGTCCAATGACAATATCTTTACAAAGTTTCACATTTTCCTTTATATCCAAAAGATTGTCATTGGCAAGGTAATCGTCAAGATTTCCTTCCATCAATTCTAGAACTATATAACAAAAGTGTTTGTCTTCGAAGAATGACACATAACCAACAACTTGCTCGCAGTAGGCAAGGGCTGATAGATTTGTTATTTCTCGCTTGTCTTCTGATCGCTGCATACGCAGCTTCTCGATGCGTTTAATAGCAACCTCTCTGCCATCCCTTTCATTGATTCCTGGAAACACAAGACTAAATGCGCCACTACCCAAGGGGGTTTTATTATACCAAAACTGGTCAACGTGTTCACTTTCCTGTCGTTTAGCGGTTATGGCCAGTAGTTGTTCATATCTCCTGGAGACTGAATTCCAAGGAATAAGCTTTGGTATGTCGCCGATTGCCAATGGCTGTAGAAGAAGGTTTTTGAGTGCAGGGCACGAACTTGCTATGTCAAGGCATGTCTGACCTGATTTATCAGGAATTTTATTGTTTGTCACCCCATACGAAAGTAGCAGCTTTGCAATGGTCCAATGTACAGTTGTTTCTATCTCATCAGGTACACGACTGAACGAATTTACCAAATGCCTGCAACAAAAATGGAGAGGTGAATCTTCACCCTCTTTATACAACAAAGGAATATACCGTCCGTTTAAGATGATTTCGACAAGCGATGATTTCCAATGAGCCCTTGTTGAACTTTCTTTGCAGACAGCATTCAAAAGAGATGCTGCAATTGTGTCTGACTCGAGGTACTTTTTCTCACAAGCCACTTTCAGCAAGGCTTCGGCAAGAACATATGACTGTGATTCAACAAGTGTACTTAAAACAGATTCGCCACATCGGTCAACAGTCCAGGGATTAAGACCGATTTCCACAGCGGTTCTCCAGAATGCTTCAGGGTCTTCCGAAAAATCAGGATAAAACCGTTCTCTACTTTGACAAAATATTTTTTTCTTGGCAGCAAGGAGAAGCGGTGGACGTCCTTCTGAATCCAAATCATTTGAATTTGCTGCACAATTCATCAAGAGTTTAACAGCGGTCCACGTCTTACACAAATGTAAAGGTGTTTCCTCTTTTCCATTCCTATCATTTAATTTCGCTCCAGAGTCTAAAATATGTTCTAAAATTGTTTTCAAAAGTGTGGTAAAGGTGTAACCGGGAGCAATACTTTCGTGGTATTTATTAACCGATGATGTATTCAATTCTAGTGATGCCCAAAGATGGAGCGGTGTGTTAAGATGAGTATCCCTTTTATTAACTGTGACACCTTTAGCTATATTCCTGTGTAAGACTGATTGCAATAGCTTTACAATCTCACCAAGAACTTCCCCTCTTAATACCTTGTTGTATACCTTAATAAGAACAATTTGGAAAAGATTCACAATCAAATGAAAAACCGTCTCTCCATTTTGGGAAAACTCATTCACACTTCCCCCATGTTTCAGCAAAAAATCACAGATTCTCACCAGAATCTTAATTTCGTTTAGTGTATGCTTCCCTTTCGTTCTTTTAAGCATTTTTAGCGTCTCACTAGACAAGCAAAACAGAAGAGGCGTTTCACCTTTGCTGTTTTTGGCATTGAAGTTAACTCCAATTTGCTCCAGTTTATGACATATTTCCATCGCCGTCTCTTCTGAGGCATGAAAAATTAATAAGCGCGTTGCATGGTGAAGAACAGTGTTTCCAGCACAGTCAGCACTGTTGGGATCGACACCTAGTTTGTTCGGAAATTCAAGAATCTTTGGGAGAAGGTGTTTAAACACTGAATGAGTATTATTGATTTTTTTCATCGTTGCTAGCATATCTTCAATAAACTTATCTTCTTTACGTTGGTTTTTGTCGAGGTAGTACTTAGCTAATTTTAGGACCTCGCAGAGGGCCTTAAAATGTACGCTATTACGAGTTGCCAGCTGAGAAACGCTCAAGCTAGCGCTGTTGCAAAAAACGGAATTGATTATTGTCATAAAAGCAGTTGTCGTTTTGAAGCCATATTCTATAAGCAAGTTGATCCCCTCAAAAATGTGTTGTGATTGTTCGATATCATTTACCAAACAATATTCTAAGAAAAACGACAAAATGTTTCCATTGCAATTATCTGTTATGTTAGGATTCGCTCCGTTGTTTAAAAGATAACGAGCCAAAAAGAGAGATTTTGTTATGGCGTAGAAGAGTGGAGTTCTACCATCAAAATCTTTTATATTTACTGAAGCTTTACCGTCTTCGATGAGGACAGAAGTCAGCATGCCATCACAGTGATTTTGAACAGCGTAAAACAAAGCAGTTTTGCCATCATTATCAGCAACGTTAGAGTCAGCACCAGCCTTAAGCAAAGCTCTAACAACAATTTCTTTTCCACTTTGTACAGCATAAACTAAACCAGTTTTCCCCTTGCTATCTGTTGTGTGTACGTCAGCACCTTTTTCAATCATGTTACAAGCAAGCCCTTCCAAGTTCTTTCCTATAGTATTAATTAAAGCAGATTTACCATTTTCATCTGTAATGTTTAGATCAGCACCAGCATCAATTAGCTCTTGCAGCACCACCTCTTTTTCATTTTCAATAGCATAAGACAGTGCACTTCTACCTTCATTAATGGTTTTGTTTACGTCGGCAGATTTTTGAATCAGATAAGCAAAAATATCTAACCCATTTTTAATAGCATAAATAAGTGCAGTTTCGCCTTCATTATCAGTTAAATTTAAATCAGCACCAGCATCAATCAATACACGGGCCATACTTTCGTTGTCGTTTTCTACAGCATATGACAGGGCTGTTTTTCCCTGGTTGTCACTCATGTTGACATCAGCATTAGCATCAATCAATGCATAAACCACATCTTCATTGCCATTTTTGGTAGAAGCATAGATTGAATTTCTTTTATCTTCATTTGCAGTTTTAATGACATCAGACAATGCAGTAGCTACACTTTCGTTTTCCTTTTTTATCGCATACATCAAAGCCGTTTTACCTTCATCGTCAGTTAGGTTGACATCAGCACCCCCATCAATCAAAGCATGAGCAACTTTCTCTCTTTTGTTTTGAACAGCATAAATTAAAGCAGTTTTACCACCAATGTTATTTCTTTTGACGTAATCCATCATGTCTTTTAACATCTTGCAGTCGGTAAGACCCCAAAGGCTTTTAAAATAAACTAGATCTTGGCCCGACCGATTTAGAAAGGACTCGTACCATTTATCGATATCAACTCCAGCCTTGATCAGCATACTTATCACACTGTTATTTTCATTTTGAATGGCATAAAACAGAGCAGTTTTGTTTTCATTGTCAGTGGTGTTCACATCTGCACCAACTTGAATTGCTGTTTCAACTACATTTTCTTTGTTTTTTATTACAGCGTACATTAGAGCTGTTAAGCCGTAGCCATCAGCTATGTTCACATTAGCACCAGGCGCTTTCATCAACGCAACAGAAAGACTCTCCATCTCATCGTTAATAGCATTAATCAAAGCAGTTGTTCCAAAAACATCCGTTATGTTGACATCAGCACCAGCAGCAATCAATGCACAAGCAACTTTCTCGGTTTCATTTTGAACGGCATAAAACAAAGCAGTTTTACCTTCATTATCAGTTATGTTGACATCAACACCAGCATCAATCAATGCAGAAACCACATTTTCCTTGTTATTCTGAACAGCATACATCAAAGCAGTGGATTTCCCAACATCAGTTACGTCGACATCAACTTCGGCTTCTATTAGTGCACGAGACACTCTTGTTATGCTGTCCTTATCATGAATACAGGTGGAAGCATAAATCAAAGCATTCTTACCCTTACTGTCAATCTTTTTGACATCGGCACCAGCGTTAATCAACGTATACGTTATATTTTCCCTATTGTAGATGACAGCATAAAAAATGGCAGTTTTGCCAGCGTTGTCAGTTTGGTTAATATCAACACCAGCATTAACCAATAAAGGAACTAAATTTTCTTTATCATACGCAACAGCATAGAACAAAGCAGTTCTTCCCTTGTTATCAGCGATGTTAACATCGGCGTGAGCTGCGATCAATTTACGAACGACAACCTCATTGGAATAGTGAGCAGCATAATGCAAAGCAGTTTTGCCCTCAATGTCAGTTGTGTTGACATTAGCACCAGCAAAAATCAATTGCTCAACAACACTTCGCTTATCGCTTTGAACAGCATAGAAAAGAGCAGTTTGGCCATTATTGTTGGTAATGTTCACATCAGCACCAGCTTTTATCAATTCGCAAGCTAGAATGTCTTTGATATGGGTCACAGCGAACATTAAAGCACTTCTGCCTTCACTGTCTTTTCCATCTAAATCTCTGTTGTCCTGTATTAGTTTCAGAGCTTTTCTTTGGTTTTTCTCTTGGACAGCTTTGATCAGAGCAGTTTTTTGGTCAACATTAACCGAAAAACCTCGAAATAATCGAAAATTTAGAGCCATTGCCATAATGGTAATCTTATACTGAGTGATTACACTACAAAATTATAACAGTTTCTTGAAGAATATTACCTAACTGTTTTCCAAGCTTCCAAGCTAGTATCGATTAAAACATTCCAACCGTAACTGTAAAAAATAGATAAAATAAAAAAGAAAAGAAAATAACGAAAAAAAAAAAAAAAAAAGAAAAGAAAAAAAGAGAAAAGAATATATAAATAATTTTTAATCAAGATTACAAACTCAAAGCATTTTAAATGTTAAAACACCACAAAAACAAAGCTTGGGCTACCTGTGCTTAGGGTTGGCGGAATTTTATCAGTTGTTGCCGATCAGAGTTTTAAATAAAAAGCTGCAAAAATTTTGGCGGGAAAGTAGTCCCTTTACGTGATTTATGTAAATTTATATTCCACACTTTTTCACACTCTTATGATTTTTTTTCGCACTCTACCAGAATCTCTGTACACATGTAGACTTCCTGGCACGTACTATTTGCTTACACTGACAACCAGTATTGATTATATATAACTTTGCCATGTTACCGTATTTATATTTTCTTTTGTTTAAAAAAGGATGTTACTAAAACCAGGAACGGGGAATGGGGGAATTGGAGAATGGAGGAATGGGGGAATGGGGAAATGGATGAACGGGGGAATGGATGAACGGAGGAATGGATGAACGGGGGAATGGATGAACGGGGAAATGGATGAACGGGGAAATGGATGAACGGGGGAACGGGGAAATGGATGAACGGAGGAATGGATGAACGGAGGAATGGATGAACGGGGGAACGGATGAACGGGGGAACGGAGGAGTGTAGGAATGGCGAATGGAGGAAAGGGTCAGCACGTAACGCAAGCAAGGAGAAGCTTAAAAATGGATACTCATGGCTACGATTGAAAATCAAGAGTTGGGATCCCTTTATTTTAAACCTTAAGCTTAAGTCCGCTGGTCTTAATGTTTGAAAGAACGACATATTTTATGGTAGTGACTGTTTCATGACATTGTTGCAGTAGAGAACAGAACATAGGACACTTTGCTAACGATAATCAAGAAATGGATAAAGCCTGGAATTGTTATAGTGTCTAGAAACATAGATACCATCACGGGTGTGGAAAAATTAGGACGCGGTTCCGCGGAGCGGCGGACAAGATTTAAGGAAAAAACAATAAATAAAGTGAAACGCCGGTTTCATGTTTTTAATTATTAGTTTTTTCTCCCGAAACTATTGGACTCATGCATATCTCGTTATCGCACAAAGAAACTTTTTGAGCCTCTTCTCTACTTTCTTTCTTCAGGTTTTGACTTGTTGCCCCGCTGTCTGC